>JAYESA010000004.1:352096060-352103560 GCA_036927795.1 Iris macrosiphon
ATCTTGTATACTTTTCTATTGCTAGTCATATACACCTTACCATGTATTTGGAGTTGCTTTCAGAGTTATGTACTTTGCTCCAGTCCTGTCTGGGCATATTTTTTCCAGAGGATCCTAAAGATTTTTGCCCGACATTCTACGGGCCAGGTGTCGAGGAGTATTGCGACCCTGTTTTTGAGGAGGAGCCCGTCCCAGAAGAGGAGACACCGTTAGCACCCTAGTTTAGCTAGGTGGGTTTCTCTGGGTTGTTCCTAGTTGCTATTTTGGATGACTGTATTTATTATTTTGTTGCTTCTGTGAGATGTTGTAGACTTTAGACTTGGACTGTATATTGGATATTGTACTTGCTCTTTGGTTCTTGTTTATTTGTGATATCTTATCGTGCTTTTACTCTTCCTCTAGTTATTGTGATTGGGAGTTATATATATTGCATGGTTGCCCTCCTTTTGGAGAGGTTATATTGACAGGTTTTGTGAGTTATATATTGTTGTGACCTAGAACGGACCTAGACAGCGTTCTACCGCCGATTCTGCGGCGTAGGCTGGACGTACCCACGACTCATGTCCGATTTTTCGGGTGTGGGTTGTGACACGTTTTTGGTGGTAGCCCACGCAGGTCTAGTTTCTAGGTCTACCTGCAATAGGATATAGTATGGGCTGAGAGAGAGTGTGTTCAATCACAACTAGGACCCTTCCTGATTTTTGCTATCTTTAAATTTTTCTGAAATTGTTTTCTTTTGAAATATTACTGTCCTTCCTTGATGATATCGGATCTTGCACCATATTGACTTCTTTTATGTGATCTCAGGTTCTGTTCTTCTTGATTCTATTCCAGCACTTGCTTTATTTAATTCCTGTGCTTCCCATAGTTTTGTGTCTGTATCTTTTGCTGTTAGACACCATCTTGTTGCTGAACCTTTAGCTAGACTCTGCAAGATCACGACCGGGGGTGGCATCATCCTAGTCAGTGATGTCTGATGAGACCGAAAAGTTACCTTCGGAGGCCGGGAGTTGAGTGTGTGCCTACTCGTAATGCCACTTCCGATCTACGACATTGTACTCGGGATGGATTGGTTGAGTATGCACTGTGTCGTGCCCTGATCCCGTAGGGGCCGGTCGTCCTCGCTTGGTCCCTACGGAACCGTTCGTCCTCGCTTGGGCGCGATGTCGTGCAAGCCTAAGTTGCGCTTGCACCAGGCAACGTACCTGCACAAGACACAAGAAGACAAAAATATACATATATAGCCACAGAGTAAAAATACAGAGAACCAAAGTTGAACACATTTGATAGGCACACAAAATACTTTCTTTTTATTGAATACTGAAGATTTGGATTACAAAGTGCTTGCTTGACTGAGTTACAAAATATGCCTTAGAATGCTTACAACTCTTTTTACATTCCCAAAACTAGGCACAACGCCCATAACATTACATCCTTGTAGTAGGACCAAAATAGCAAAACATCTAGCAGAAGAGGAGTAGCCCACTGGAGAGGTAAGCAACGGAGGAAGCAGCACGAACACAGTCCTATGGAAGAGTGCGCACACGCTGATTCAGATTCAAGATGCTAGCCAAACTCTCGCTTCCAGTACCTGGATATTTGCCTACAAACGTGGGTCAGTACTACCACATGTACTGGTGAGCGACCGTGGCCAAACTCACCTTAGAAATCCACACTAAGTAAGCATATGAAGCTAGCATTATTAGGTGATCTTTCTGGTTGTCTAGTTTTTTTTTAGCAATTCATGTAAGGAAACATAGACGATGTATAGCATATGCATATGATAATCTTACCCACGGCCGAGCGGTTATCCCTGCAGCGGACACACAAGTTAGCCACAATTTACATATAACATAAACTTATGTATCAATCTTTGGTGTCACAAAATGGTAGGTATGCAAGAAGGTAGACCTAGCATGCGCCCTATCTATATGACGGTCCATGAGTTTCCCCATTATTGGACAACAACACCCCCCTAGATCCCGTAGGAACGGAACATCAGGGTGCTCTCAACAATCCCTTCCGGACCGACCGATTTCCAGTGCCCCAGAAACCGATCGAGAGACTATTACCTTGTGCACAAGTTGTCCGAGACCCATGCATGGCAAGCAAACATTTTATCAATGAAACTCATAGGATGCACAACTTTAACAAGCATATAACAATCTAATAGCCACACCCCCCTAGATCCCGTAGGACCGGAACATCAGGGCGGACCACTAGACTATACTCATTCATTCTTTTACACATGACACAAACACTAACCATGAAGGTTTTATGCACGATATAGTGATGCAACAAGTGAGTAAGGGGCAACATTCAATAGAAGTAAAGCAGAACTCTATTTAGCAGCATACAGTTTATTTCTTTAGCTTATCTTTTTAGTGAGGCAACATTTAGTGAACTAGAGATTCTTTTCATTTAGGCATGTGAACTAAAAGATTCATCGAAGGGCCTAAGCCACTCACCGAATGAATCGAACGAGAGGATGGGGAAGCCTAAGCGACGTTCACTCTTTGGTTATGTGTCCTGCGTCCTGCAAATGCAACAATACTTGGTTAGCATACTTCGATCTCTTTTCCTTACGATTCGAAAAGAATGCGCAAGCGAGAAGGCGAAATCATGAAAACCAAGTCATCGAAAGCAAATCTCAAAACACAAAGCAACACAAAACCAAGAAGCAAAGCAACCAACGAAAACTCTTGGACTCATTTCAATAGAAGTCGTTCGATTAATTCGAAGGGTTCATTGCACTTCGTCCGTGTTGATTTGGCGGTAAGGTTTCCCCGAGACTCGATTCTCAACCGAGTCGAAGCAGCGTAGTGTTCCATAAGTAACCGTTCGGAGCGGGACGTTACATACTACCCCACTGAGAAGAAGTTTCGTCCACGAAACTTAAGAAATCAAGGAGGCGATATACAATGCATCAAGAGATCAAAGGAAACAGACTCACCAACATCGTGTCCACTCTCATCACGCTCTATATTCAACTGATAAACTCTCGGCCTTCGTATCTGATCAGTTGGATCAAGAGCAGGACCCGATGCGCCATCCCCTGGGTTCTCAGTGACTTTCCTCTTCGGGCAATCACGATATTCATGGCCAGGTTGCCCACACTTAAAACAAAGCCTGTGGAGCAAACGATAAGTCTCTTTAAGGTGACCCGGACGGCCACAGAAGCTGCACACTTTTCCGCGGTTCTCACTTGTGTCGACCTGTTTCTCTGTGTCGACCTTTTTCTCACCGTTGTGGTATCGCTTAGCAGGAGGGTTCCGAGGAGCCGGTGCCTTTTTTGGAGCACTTTGTGGAGTGAACTGCTCATTCTGCACCGCTGCCTCAAAGGCTTGTATGTAAGTTTTGCACTCCCGGTTCATAACATCCTTTCTCATATTATCGTTTAAGCCTTTTATGAACCGATGTGTGCGGGCTCCCTCATCAGGAATCATAGAGCTAGCGAACTTAGCAAGTTTGGAAAATTCTGACTCATAATCTTCGACGGACATGTTCCCTTGCTTAAGTTCGGTAAACTCGTCTTCCTTCCTCTGTCTGACAGCTGGCGGAAGATAATGTGCAAGGAATGCTTCCTTGAACATTCCCCAAGTGATCCTACCATCCTGATGCTTGGTGGCTAGATCTGCTTTCTTCACTTCCCACCAGTCGTGTGCACGTAACCGTAACTGCATAACTGCATACGCCACCCTCTTGTTCGCAGGTATTGAAGCAAAGATAAACAAGCTCTCCATCTTTGCGATCCAGTCCATCACCTTATCCGGCGTGGTCCTGCCTTCAAACTCCGGAGGGTTCAACTTCAGAAACTCAGCACCTTTGAAGGTAGACTTCCCGGCCGCACGATGAGGCACGTTAGTTTCTGCTACTCCTACTCCAAGAGGCATGGTCGGGGCAGTCATAGGTGTTGCAGCAGTTCCGGATGCACCACTATGTGCTACTAGTGTTGTCACAATCTGAGTCAGAGACTCAAGCTGCTGCTGCTGTGCTGAGGCTCTAGCATCAGCTCGTTGCTGCTGAGCCTCAAATCGTTCTTGTTGTGCAGCATGTCGATCATTCTAATTTTGAAACATTGCAATCAGTCTATCAAATTGGTCATCGCTCACGCTTGCTGCGCGCGATGTCTCAGGGTTACTAGCACCTGTTTTTGTCATCTTTGCTGCAAAAGAAAGTAGCTTGCATTAGTCTCATAACGTATTATGGACTTATTGCATGGGACGTTGGGTTTTCATACTCTTAGGGACCTTTCATACTCTCGATTTACTTCTTATAGATTTGAAATCTATTTTTGAAATTCGGGACTTTTGAAATCGCTTGAAAACTTATATCATTTTTTGAAAACGATATTTGAAGAGACCAAGGACGTAAAGCCATGCTCTGATACCACCTGTCGCGCCCTGATCCCGTAGGGGCCGTTCGTCCTCGCTTGGTCCCTACGGAACCGTTCGTCCTCGCTTGGGCGCGATGCCGTGCAAGCCTAAGTTGCGCTTGCACCAGGCAACGTACCTGCACAAGACGCAAGAAGACGAAAATATACATATATAGCCATAGAGTAAAAATATAGAGAACCAAAGTTGAACACATTTGATAGGCACACAAAATACTTTCTTTTTATTGAATACTGAAGATTTGGATTACAAAGTGCTTGCTTGGCTGAGTTACAAAATATGCCTTAGAAGGCTTACAACTCTTTTTACATTCTCAAAACTAGCCACAACGCCCATAACATTACATCCTTGTAGTAGGACCAAAATAGCAAAACATCTAGCAGAAGAGGAGTAGCCTACTGGAGAGGTAAGCAACGAAGGAAGCAGCACGAACACAGTCCTATGGAAGAGTGCGCACACGCTGATTCAGATTCAAGATGCTAGCCAAACTCTCGCTTCTAGTACATGGATATTTGCCCACAAACGTGGGTCAGTACTACCACATGTACTGGTGAGCGACCGTGGCCAAACTCACCTTAGAAATCCACACTAAGTAAGCATATGAAGCTAGCATTATTAGGTGATCTTTCTGGTTGTCTAGTTTCTTTTTAGCAATTCATGTAAGGAAACATAGACGATGTATAGCATATGCATATGATAATCTTACCCATGGCCGAGCGGTTATCCCTGCAGCGGACACACAAGTTAGCCACAATTTGTATATAGCATAAACTTATGTATCAATCTTTGGTGTCACAAAATGATAGGTATGCAAGAAGGTAGACCTAGCATGCGCCCTATCTATATGACGGTCCATGAGTTTTCCCATTATTAGACAACAACACCCCCTAGATCCCGTAGGAACGAAACATCAGGGTGCTCTCAACAATCCCTTCCGGACCGACCGATTTCCAGTGCCCCAGAAACCGATCGAGAGACTATTACCTTGTGCACAAGTTGTCAGAGACCCATGCATGGCAAGCAAACATTTTATCAATGAAACTCATAGGATGCACAACTTTAACAAGCATATAACAATCTAATAGCCACGCCCCCCTAGATCCCGTAGGACCGGAACATCTGGGCGGACCACTAGACTATACTCATTCATTCTTTTACACATGACACAAACACTAACCATGAAGGTTTTATGCACGATATAGTGATGCAACAAGTGAGTAAGGGGCAACATTCAATAGAAGTAAAGCAGAACTCTATTTAGCAGCATACAATTCATTTCTTTAGCTTATCTTTGTAGTGAGGCAACATTTAGTGAACTAGAGATTCTTTTCATTTAGGCATGTGAACTAAAAGATTCATCGAAGGGCCTAAGCCACTCATCGAATGAATCGAACGAGAGGATGGGGAAGCCTAAGCGACGTTCACTCTTTGGTTATGCGTCATGCGTCCTGCAAATGCAACAATACTTGGTTAGCATACTTCGATCTCTTTCCCTTACGATTCGAAAAGAATGCGCAAGCGAGAAGGCGAAATCATGAAAACCAAGTCATCGAAAGCAAATCTCAAAACACAAAGCAACACAAAACCAAGAAGTAAAGCAACCAACGAAAACTCTTGGACTCATTTCAATAGAAGCCGTTCGATTAATTCGAAGGGTTAATTGCACTTCGTCCATGTTGATTTGGCGGTAAGGTTTCCCCGAGACTCGATTCTCAACCGATTCGAAGCAGCGTAGTGTTCCATAAGTAACTGTTCGAAGCGGGGCGTTACACACCGTGGTAGTATAGATTGTAGTAGAGGCAGAGTATTTTTTAGTCCGTCGGGTGAGCCAGAGTTTGAGTTTGCCAGAGGAGCAGCGGAGCAGAGCGAGGGAGTCTTCTGCGGAGCCCTGGTGGTAGAGCAGAGGTTGCCACATCCACTGATAGCGGAGTTCATGGATGTCTTTCCGGAGGAGTTGCCAGGGTTACCTCTGGACAGAGATGTGGAGTTCTCTATAGACTTGGTGCCAGGCGCGGAGCCGATATCCCAGCACGTCTATAGAGTCAGCAACAGTGAGCTAGTAGAGTTGAAGAAGCAGGTGGATGATCTTCAGGACAAGGGATTTATCAGATCTAGTTCTTCTCCGTGAGGTACTCCGGTACTTTTTGTGCCGAAGAAGGATGGGTCGATACGGATGTGTATCGACTACAGGGCTCTGAACAACCTCACAATCAAGAACAAGTATCCGCTGCCGCGTATTGATGATCTATTTGACCAGTTGAGCGGAGCAAGGGTATTTTCCAGGATTGATCCGAGGACAGGCTACCACCAGGTGAAGGTCAGGAGGGAGGATATTTCGAAGACGGCTTTTCGGACCAGGTATGGACAGTATGAGTTCATGGTGATGCCGTTTGGGTTGACTAATGCCCCGGCAGTGTTCATGAATCTGATGAACAAGGTGTTCCATCAGCATCTGGACAGGTTTGTGGTGGTGTTTATAGATTACATCTTGGTGTATTCGAAGACCCCAGAGGAGCATGAGGAGCATCTGAGGATAGTACTGGAGACTCGCAGGAAGGAGAAGCTTTATGAAAAGCTTTCGAAGTGCGCATTCTTCCTCGACAAGGTTGAATTCTTTGGTCATATGGTGACTGGAGAGGGGATCTCGGTGGATCCGGGGAAGATCATGGCAGTTGAGGCATGGAGTGCTCCGAGTTCAGTAGCAGAAGTCAGGAGTTTCCTGGGACTGGCAGGTTACTACAGGAGATTTGTTCAAGATTTTTCCCGGATTGCAGAGCCGTTGTCTAGGCTGACCCGGGAGGACGTGGAGTTTGTTTGGTCAGAGGAGTGCCAGATCGCCTTTGATGAGCTGAAGAGGAGGCTGACGACAACTCCAGTGTTGACGTTGCCATCAGGATCTGGAGGATTCACTATTTATAGTGACGCATCGGGGAAGGGACTGGGTTGTGTATTACAGTAGAATGGGAGGGTGATTGCCTATACTTCCAGGTAATTACGTCCTCATGAGAAGAACTATCCTACCCACGATTTAGAGTTGGCAGCGGTCATCTTTGCTCTGAAGTTGTGGAAACACTATTTATACGAAGAGCGTGTGGAGATCTTCACA
>JAYESA010000004.1:352108560-352206060 GCA_036927795.1 Iris macrosiphon
ACCTAGAATAACCCTAGAAGCTTATTTTTAGTTATTTTATATCAGTTTAACTCTTTAGAACCCCGTTTAACTTTGCTTTTCGTAATAGGTTCTTGCGACGCCAGTCCGGATCTCGATCCTCATCAGTTGCTCAGGAAGTCAGGCGAGTACCTACCTCTGATCGTTTCCATTTTATGATAGCGTATATATCACCTGTTCTAGAAATGTAATACTTGATTCTGATATATTGTTACACGAGCTAGTACTAGTTGGATCCCGTCATGAGATGTTATCCCCCTTACCGTGTTCAGCGGGTACTCTATCACGTGTATTTCATCATGTGCTTCGGGTATTGATTCTTATGTGCTATCATGTGCTTCGTGTGCTCTCGCCTTCATGTACGCGAGTTATTTATCATGTACGTAGTGTGTCGTGGTTGGATCCAAGAGTATTAGTGGGGAGGAGAGTAGGAATTGGTTATCTGATCAAAGCCAAACAGTATTCATGTGTATGTCGGTTATGCAACTCACGTATAACGGAGTTATCATAGTGTAATTCATGTGCAACATAAGCCGATCACATAACGAACTTGTGCTCAAGGCACTTAGCTAGTATTCCTATTTTCTCACATGCAGTTACTTTTCTACTACTTGTATTGTTTCCCCAGTTTACATTGCAGCTACTTTACCTGTTTCACCATGTATTTACTTTCCTGTGCATCTTGTATACTTTTCTATTGCTAGTCATATACACCTTACCATGTATTTGGAGTTGCTTTCAGAGTTATGTACTTCGCTCCAGTCCTTACTGGGCATATTTTTTTCAGAGGATCCTGAGGATTTTTGCCCGACATTCTACGGGCCAGGTGTCGAGGAGTGTTGCGACCCTGTTTTTGAGGAGGAGCCCGTCCCAGAAGAGGAGACACCGTTAGCACCTTAGTTTAGCTAGGTGGGTTTCCCTGGGTTGTTCCTAGTTGCTATTTTGGATGACTGTATTTATTATTTTGTTGCTTCTGTGAGATGTTGTAGACTTTATACTTGGGACTGTATATTGGATATTGTATTTGCTCTTTGGCTCTTGTTTCTTTGTGATATCTTATCGTACTTTTACTCTTTCCCTAGTTATTGTGATTGAGAGTTATATATATTGCGTGGTTGCCCTCCTTTTGGAGAGGTTATATTGACAGGTTTTATGAGTTATATATTGTTGTGACCTAGAACGGACCTAGACAACGTCTACCGCCAATTCTGCGGCGTAGGCTGGACGTACCCATGACTCATGCCCAATTTTTTGGGTGCGGGTCGTGACATGACGCATTTAAGCGCGTTTCAGACACATCTTTGAAAAGTTGTATAAGAGTCAGCAGTATACCGTTGTCGGTGTACCGTCGGTATATCGGTGATATAACAGTTCGTTCCAGAACTGTTCTGAATCAAAGAAAACATTATTTGGTATACTGCTAGTATACCGGTGCCGGGACAGAAGGCCAAAATTGAATTTTTTATTTATTTATTTATTATTATTTACATCGTTGGATCGTGATCAACAGTTTAGATATTTTCGTAATTATAGTTCTTTAAATAGGAGTTTTCTAATCCTAATCCATATCAAAAGATCAAAAAAGAGTTTTCACAATGTTGCAGTTTTATAAGAATCGAAAGAGGAATTCAAAGTTTTTGGGGTTGATTCAAACCGCTTCGGGAAGTTCTGCAACGGTTCTTTCTTGTCATCTTGTATTCGGTAATATTCTTTATACTCATTGTAATCTATTTCCACTTTCGAAGTATTACGGTGAACTATGGAGAAGTTTTTAAGGATTTGATCAATCTCTTTATTTCATTAGTGGATGTTTTTTTTGTCAGGATTTTTCACGTAAAAGTTGTATTTGTGTTGATATTTTGTTTGTGTATTTTTTTTCTTCGGTCTTCACCAAGTCCTGTCGGCAGGGGCTGTAATGCCCCGCTTCTAGCGGGTTGCTTATGGAATACTTGTTACTTTGACTCGGTTGAGAATCGAGTCTCGAGAAAACATTACCGCCAAATCAATATGGACGAAATGCAATGAACCCTTCAAATTGATGGAACGACTTTTATTGAAATAAGTCAAAGAGTTTTCGTTGATTGTTTTGCTGCTTGATTTTGTGTTGCTTGTGTTTTGTCTTGCTTTTGATGACTTGGTTTTCATGATTCGCTTTTCTCGCTTGCGCATTCTTTCCGAATCGTAAGGAAAAGAGATGATGCTAACCAAATATTGTTGCAATTTTAGGACGTATAACCAAGGAGTGACCGTTGCATAAGGCTTCCCCATCCTCTCGTTCGATTCAATCGGTGAGTGGCTTAGGCCCTTCGATGAATCCTTTAGTCTGTACGTCTAATAAAATGATCGCTAGTTTACTCAGTTGCATGCTCCTTAGTTCTATGTTAATTCACTACAAGTTATGCTAAAAGAAATGAAATGCATGCAAATTATATAAAAAGTTACTGCTTTACTTCAGTTAACGTTTGTCTCTTACTCACCTGCTGTGCCACAAAATTGTGTATCGAACGTTTTATGGTTAGTGATTGTGTCCCGTGTAAAGGATTAAAAGAGAAGAGTCTAGTAGCGCGCCCTGATGTTCCGGTCCTACGGGATCTAGGGGGGTGGCTATTAGATAGTGATATGCTTGTTTATACTTCTCTTTGGCTAGTTGTTTTGATTTTGGTCCTACTAAAAGGATATAATATATGGATGTTGTGGCTAGTTTTTTGGTTTGTAAAAAGAGTTATAATCCTTCTATGGCATATTTTGTAACTCAGCCAAGCAAGTACTTTGTAATACAATCTTCAAGTATTTAATAAAAAAAGTATTTTGTGTTCCTATCAAATGTGTTCAACTTTGGTTCTCTGTATTTTGAATCTTGTGCCTCTATATATGTATTTTTTTTTCTAACTTGTGTCTTGTGCAGGTACTATGCCTGGTGCAAGCACAACTTAGGCTTGCACGACATCGCGCCCAAGTGAGGACGATCGATTCCGTAGGGACCAAGCAAGGACGATCGGCCCTTACGGGACCGGGGCATGACATGTGGTATCAAAGTACGGCTTTACGTCCTTGGCCTCTTCAAATATCGTTTTCAAAAATGATATAAGTTTTTAAACGATTTCAAAAGTACCGAATTTTGAAAATTGTTGCGAATCTATATAAGTAAATCGAAGGTGTTGATGTCCAGATCTTAAAAAGTATGAAAACCCAACGTACCATGCAACAAGTCCATAATACGTTATGAGACTAATGCAAGCTACTCTGTTTTGCAGCAAGATGACTAAAACAGGTAACCAAGGGACATCGTGTAATCCCCCTGATTTTCAAGAAAATTTTAATTTTGGATTTTTACATTTTTCTGGAATTTCTGGAATTTTCTGAGAATTTTCTCTAATTAAATTAAGGTGTTTTAATTATTAAAAGATTTTTAAATATTAATAAATAATATTAAAATATTATGAAAATAATATTTTATGGTGTAAAATAGAAAACCAGACATAGGATAATTTTCTGGGAATTTATTGGACCCCGGAAGAATTTTTAAAGCTTTAAAAACCATTGTTTTTTTAATTAATAAAATAAACCGGGTTTATATTAATAAAACCAAACCATTATTTTTAAACCGGACCGGTCGGTCTGACTAGACCGAACCGCTTGCCTAGCGGGTCGGATCCGGGTCAGACCCGACCCGCCAGGATCCGACCCGACCCATTATCAACCCTAACCCCTGAATCTGAACTCGCCTGGCCGGCGGCCGTTTCCGCCGCCGTGGCCGCCGGCCGACCCTTCGGTTCGGCTCCCTCGTACCCGGCGACTTCTTCCCTTCCTCTTCCAACCAACGTCCGGCCCTCCCTCTGCCAGCAAGCCCTATATAAACTTAGCCTTGGCCGCCGGATTTCCCCCTTGACTTTCACCCTCTCCGGCGACCTCCAAACCATCTCCGACCACCCTGTGACACCGTTCCGACCACCAGGCCCGGTCCGCCCAGCCTCCAGCATCTGATTTCGGCCGCCCTCGACCGCCGGGACCCCGACCAGAACCTCCAGCGAGCCGACCCAGTGTTTCTTCCCCTTTCTCCGGCGCTGATCCGGCCATCCAGGGCGTCGACGACCACCCAGGACCGGCGCCGCCTTCGCCTGAACCCCAGGCCGACTCTGGCAGACGCGGACACGACCCAGGATGCGAGTTCGAGCCTGGACACGACCGGACACAAGATCCACAGACAGGACACAGCCCTAGTTCAGACGCGTGTCGGACACGATTCGAACTTGGTTTTCAGGTCCAGTTCAGGTACCCATAACTTTTGACTCGTAGCTCCGATTTTAATTCCGTAAATTATATCGCGTAGCCTGTATGACCCTCTCGGTTCTCGGACAAACCGCTCGGGGCATCGCGTCCTGTGGTGATCGCACACCGTGATCCAAAAACAGGAAAAACTTAGTCCTGTTTTACCCCGGAATCGAGTACGTCCCGCCAAACGGGACGACTTGGTCGCGTGCGGTCTTTACCGATACGTGCGCGTCGTTGATACGGACGTGCAGGATTTTGCAGAAGCTGATTCGGATGTGCGTGCACACCGGAATCAGTACGTATCCGCGGACACCACCCCGTATCCGACCATTCTGATTTTCGCTGTAACTTAGTGTACACACGTCAGATCGAGACGAAACTTGCGCCATCGAACTCGTAGCAATACGCTGGTCCTGTGGGTCAAGTTTGGTTCGATTCTGAGAACGTTGGAAAATCGCGTGTCGTGGGCCCCACAGGCTCCACCTGACGGGTGATTTTGAGAACGGCTCATCGGAATCCAATTCTGGAAGTTCCGTTGGGTTCGTATCAACTTTCCTGACTCGTTAACACTAAGTTGGACTGATTTGGAGACCTTTAACCCTGACGCATTTTTCGGTGCAAAGCGGCCCACATTTGGACCCCGCCTTGACCCGAAATTGACGTTTTTGCCCTTGTCTCCAAATTGGACTCAAGGACAGACGTTCCTAGCTGATTAATATTTTCTGGATCTGATGATGATGTTTGTTTCAGCAGCCGGAGTACTGCCTGCAAACCCAGCTGAAGCCCGAGCTACAATTGGAGCAGGAAACTCAGGCAAGTGTACCTTGCCATAATTGCAGTATAATGATTCATTTTGTTCTCCTGATTTAATTTTTGTGACTGTTGTACATGCTCAACCCTAGGGCCGTGTGACTTGCTTAGCGTCCGATTATAGTCGGGTGCCAACACCGTACGCGGGGTTGTGTAAGTCACCTAGAGATGGTTATCGTGACCCTTTGCATTCTCGTACTTGTCTTATCAAGTACGTTATAACCCAGGACACCTGACACAGATCATGATACAGAATCTTCCTGAGATATTCGTGGTGATTTTGTATAGGATGTAGGATTGACATAGACATTATATTTATAGAGATTAGATGACTTACTGCATTAGTTTTTGATCTTGCGTGTCATGGACATGAGACGTGTGATTACATTGGGTGGGGAGAGACACACAGACTTCAGGCTGATTTATATATATATTTATTATGGGAAGGCCTCAGACTCTATATTAGAGCTAGGCACTCTACTAGTGTTATATTTATTGTGAGGTCTCAGACTCTATATTAGAGCTAGACACTCTACTAGTGATATTACTGCTACCGGCTCCCCGACACAGAGCTTGTAGTGGACTCAGCCTAAGTTCTAATGTTGCTCTCATTTGCATTTTCACTTAGCCTGGTTATATAGTTTACCCTATTGTTTCATTTATTGCTGCACTGCTTTATTTACTTTGGCTTGTATTATCTGTACCTTGCTATGTCCCCTGAGGACCTGGATCCGGATTATGTCCCCAGGGTTAGAAGACGAGATCTATCCAGAGGTATACGGAACAGGTGCACTTCTCGGAGCAGTACCGGGACCTGAAGACGAGGTGATCGCTGAGGACTTCTCCTGAACAACTGCTTCGCCATGCTCAGTTTTATTTGGCCAATAAACTCTTTATTTCCTGCTTTAATGAACTCTTGTAAACAGACTTAATATCGGGTTTTTCCCCGATTTTATTTACTTTGTTGAGACTGGATGTTTGATTTACTTTTCTTATTGCTGTTGATCTTATTATCTTTATTCTGTGGATGAGAATAGTAAAACCCTGACTGATGTAATACAGCTTAAGTATGCCCCGATGGATCCATTAAATTGGGTTTGTCCATCGGTGCGTGCTGCTGGCCATTGCCACGTGTCTAGTCCCTTGGTATTTTAGGACTGGGGCGTGACACATCGCGCGCAGCGAGCGTGAGCGATGACCAAATCGATAGCCTGATTGCTATGTTCGAGAATCAGAATGATCGATATGAGGCCCAATAGGAAAGGTTCAAAGCTCAGCAGCAATGGGCTGATGCTAGAGCCTTGGTTCAACAACAACAGCTTGACTCACTGACTCAAATTGTGACAACATTGGTGGCCAACAATGGTGCATCAGGAACCACCGCGACACCTATGGCAGCCGCACCCGTGCCTCAAGAAGCTGGCCTAGCAGAAGCAGATAAACCTCCACAATCGGTCAGAAAGTCTACCTTTAAAGGCGCCGAGTTTCTAAAGTTGAACCCTCCAGAGTTCGAAGGCAGGGCCGCGGCCGATAAGGTGATGGACTGGGTCGCCAAGTTGGAGGGCTTATTTGAGTTTACTGGGATAGCTGCGAATAAGAGGGTGGCGTGTGCAGCCATGCAGTTGTGGTTACATGCACACGATTGATGGGAGATCAAGAAGCTAGATCTTTCCACAAGACACAGCGACTGTAAAATCACTTGGGGGAGGTTTAAAGATGCATTCCTTGTATAATATCTCCCGCCACCTGTCAAACAGAGAAAAGAAGATGACTTTACTGAACTTAAGCAAGGGAACATGTCCGTCGAAGATTATGAGTCAAAATTCTCCAAGCTTGCTAAGTTTGCTAGCTCAATAATTCCTAATGAGAGGGCCCGTACACATCGGTTCATAAGAGGCCTGAATGACAACCTAAGAAATGATGTTATGAACCAAGAGTATACATCGTACATACAAGCTTTTGAAGCAGCGATGCAGAATGAACAGTTCACACCGTAAGGTACTCAAGAAAAGGCATCGCCTCCTCGGAATCCACCTGCAAAAAGATACCGCGATGGCGAGAAGAAGATCGATACAGATGAGAACCCTAGAAAAGTTTACAGTTATTGCGGCCGTCATAGTCACACTAAAGAAGCTTGTCGTTTCCTCAACAGGATGTGCTTTAAATGTGGACAACTAGGCCATGAACTCCGAGATTGTCCAACTAGGAGGTCCGTACAGTAGAATCAAAATGACAATACAGAATGTGGGCAGAATCAGAATCTCGCCCTGGCTTAAGCCAATAAGCAGACTGAACAGACGAAAAGGGCTAGAGTGTATCAGCTGAATATTGAGCGCGATATGAGCAGGCACGATGTTGGTGAGTTTGATTCCTTTGACCTCTTGATGCCTTGATCTTCGACTCCTTGATCTCTTAAGTTTCGAGGACGAAACTTCTTCTCAGTGGGGTATTATGTAATGCCCCGCTCCTAGCGGGTTACTTATGGAATACTTGTTACTTTAACTCGGTTGAGAATCGAGTCTCGGGGAAACCTTACCGCCAAATCAACACGGATTAAATACAATGAACCCTTCAAATTGATGGAATGGCTTCTATTAAAATAAGTCCAAGAGTTATCGTTGGTTGTTTTGCTGCTTGGTTTTGTATTGCTTGTGTTTTGTCTTGGTTTCGATGACTTGGTTTTCATGATTCACTTTTCTCGCTTGCGCATTCTTTCTGAATCGTAAGAAAAAGAGATCGAAGGATGCTAACTAAGTATTGTTACAATTTTAGGACGCATAAACAAGGAGTGACCGTTGCATAAGGCTTTTCCATCCTCTCGTTCGATTCAATCGGTGAGTGGCTTAGGCCCTTCGATGAATCCTTTAGTCTGCACGTCTAATAAAATGATCTCTAGGTTACTCAGTTGCATGCTCCTTAGTTCTATGTTAATTCACTACAAGTTATGCTAAAAGAAATGAACTGCATACAAAATGTATAAAAAGTTACTGCTTTCCTTCAGTTAATATTTGTCTCTTACTCACATGCTGCGCTACAAAATCATGTATCGAACCTTTTATGGTTAGTGATTGTGTCCCATGTAAAGGATTGAAAGAGAAGAGTCTAGTAGCCCGCCCTGATGTTCCGGTCCTACGGGATCTAGGGTGTGTGGCTATTAGATAGTGATATGCTTTTTCATGTTTGGTGCATCCTAATAGTTTTTATCTGATAGAATGTTGCTTGTCATGCATTGGTCTCGGACAACTTGTGCACAAGGTAAATAGTCTCTCGAACGATTCTTGGGGCACTGGAAATCGGTCGGTCCGGAGGAGATTGTGAGAGCACCCTGATGTTCCGGTCCCACGGGATCTAGGGAAGTGTTGTTGTCCATCAGTGGGGCAACTCATGGGCCATCATATAGTTATGTCACATGCTAGATTTACCTTCTTGCATACCTATTATTTAATACCAAGATCGATACATAAGTTAGCTTTATATATGCAAATTGTTGGTAACTTGTGTGTCTGCTGCAGGATAACCGCTCGACCATGGGTAAGAATTATCATATGTATAGTCTATTTATTATTTATGTTTTCTTGCATGAATTGTTAAAGAAACTAGACAACTAGAAAGATTACCTAATAATGCTAGCTTCACATGCTTACTTAGTGTGGATTTCTAGGTGAGTTTGGCCACGGTCGCTCACCAGTACATGTTGTAGTACTGACCCACGTTTGTGGGCAAATCTCTAGGTTCTGGTAGCGAGAGCTTGGCGAGCATTTTGAACCAGTGTTAGCGCATCCTTCCAGCGGGACCGTGCTCGTGCTGCTTCCTTAGCTTTCCTCTCATGTGTGCAACTTCTCTTCGGCTAGTTGTTTTGATTTTGGTTCTACTAAAAGGATATAATGTATGGGCGTTGTGGCTAGTTTTGGGTTTGTAAAAATAGTTGTAAGCCTTCTATGACATATTTTGTAACTCAGCCAAGCAAGTACTTTGTAATCCAATCTTCAAGTATTCAATAAAGAAAGTATTTTGTGTTCCTATCAAATGTGTTCAACTTTGGTTCTCTGCATTTGGAATCCTGTGCCTCTATATATGTATATTTTTGTCTAACTTGTGTCTTGTGCAGGTACTATGCCTGGTGCAAGCGCAACTTAGGCTTGCACGGTATCGCGCCCAAGCGAGGACGATTGGTTCCGTAGGGACCAAGCGAGGATGATCGGCCCTTACGGGACTGGAGCGTGACAGGGGCGGATCAAGAAATATAAATTGGGGTGGGCTAGAATGGATTGGGGTGGGGTAGGTGTGGGCTAACTACTAAAAAAAAATCAAAAATAAAACTATATAGAAAAAAAAGAAAAAAGAAATTGTTGTGGGCTCCAGCCAACCCCAAGCTCTACCTGGATCCGCCCCTGCCTGTCGGTTTGGGAGAACGGTTTTCACATTTCATTTCCAACACATACACTTTCAATACATTATATTCATTTACTTAAAACCTGCTAGTACTTGCAGATTTCTAGGATATCTAATTACAAACTAACAAAAGTATTGATGATAATAGCTTCAGAACACAATCATGGACGCAATAAGATCATCCACAATAGATGGAACTGAACAATGCATCTTGATACCAAATTTACAATAGAAAAAAATGGGTTTGTTTTGTATGGAATAGTAGAAAATGTTCTAACAACATAAAATGACCTTTGGTGGCAAAGATCAAAAAAAATATTTTGTTAAAAAATAATATGAAATCTAATGCAAATTGAGTTTTATTATTCAACAAAATGAGTTGCTACATTTTGAATATAGAATTTATTATGTTCAGATTATAACTCATGTGGCTAGAACAAAATTATGATGAGACTCCAATTGAACTTTACTATTCTATAAAATGATTTCTCATCTTCTACCTTCTGAATAAATCTAGAATCTAAAAAATTAGGATAAGTCTGTTGATGCTCTAAGAGCATCCTTAGTAAGGCTCATCTCCGGTCCCATTTCTAGATTCAGAATTTTCGGTCCCATCCCAAGTTCATTTTGTAGAATAGTAAGTTCCATCCATAGTCCTAATTTTTAGATTTTTGGTCCCATCCCACCTATGAGAGCTATAGGTTGGGCCTCCCAGTTTAAAGATTCTAGATTGTAGGAACCCATTTTGTAGAATTGTAAGTCCCAATTTGGAGCCTAACTTTCTAGATTCTAGATTTTATATATTTTTTTCACATCAATTTTTGACCATACAATCTTTGGGACCGGAGCTCACTTTATCATTTCCTACTATTCTTATACAAACCCAACTCATTCTACATTTTCCTATTTTTTTAAATTTTGGGCCCCAAATTGTATTGGAGAGTCTCAACTACTAATGATGCTCTAACAACAACATCATATAGTTCTTCCAATAAATTATTAAATAATATAATGCTCGTGCTGCTTCCTAAAGCTTTCCTCTCTAGTGTGCAAGCTCTTCTCCTGCTAGGTGTTTTAATTTTTGGTTCTACTAAAAGGGTATGATGTATGGGCGTTGTGGCTAGTTTTTTGGGTTTGTATAAAGAGATGTAAGTCATCTATGGCATATTTTTGTAATTATCCAAGCAAGTACTTTGTAATCCAATCTTCAAGTATTCAATAAAGAAATTATTTTGTGTTCCTATCAAATGTGTTCAACTTTGGTTCTCTGTATTTTAAATTTCGTGCTTCTAGATATGTATATTTTTGTTTAATTTATGTTTTATGCAGGCATTGTGCCTTGTGCAAGCGCAACTTAGGCTTGCACGACATTACGCCCAAACAAGGACGATCGGTTCCGTAAGGACCAAGCAAGGACGATCGGCCCTTACGGGATCGGGATCGGGACGTGACAAGGTGGTTTCAGAGCACTGCTTTACGTTCTTGGCCTCTTTAAATATCGTTTTCAAAAAATGATATAAGTTTTCAAGAGATTTCAAAAGTTTCGAATTTCGAAAATGGTTACGAATCTATATAAGTAAATCGAAGGTATTAAATGCCCCGATCTTGAAAAAGTATGAAAACCCAACGTCCCATGTAATAAGTCCATAATACGTTATGAGACTAATGCAAGCTACTCACTTTTTCAGCGAGATGACTAAAATAGGTAACTAAGGGGCATCTCGCACAGCGAGCGTGAGCGATGACCAAGTCGATAGGCTGATTGCTATGTTCAAAAATTAGAATAATCGATACGAGGCCCAACAGGAACGATTCGAAGCTCAGTAGCAACGGACTGATGCTAGAGCCTTGGCACAACAACAACAGCTTGACTCTCTGACTCAAACAGTAACAACACTGGTAGCCAACAATGGTGCATCGGGGACCACCGTGACACCTGTGACAGCAGCGATTGTGCCGCGGGGAGCAGGCTTAGTAGAAACTAATGAGCCTCGACGGGCAGCCAGGAAGTCTAACTTTAGGGGTACCGAGTTTCTGAAGTTGAACCCTTCTATAAACCCCCTGATTTTTTTGTAAAATTTTCAAAACTGGATTTTTCACAATTTTCTGGAATTTTCTGGAAATTTTCTGTAATTTAAAAACAGGGTTTTATTTATTCAATGATTTTTAATTGATATTAAACAATATTAGAATACTATAAAAATAATATTTTTGGATGTAAAATGAAAAACTGGACTTAGGGTAATTTTCTGGGATTTTATCGGACTCCGGACCTATTTTTAAATGCCTAAAAAGTATTTATTTATTTAATTAATTAATTATTAAATTAATTATTGATTTTTAAAAGTTATTATTATTATTATTATTATATTTTTATATACCCAGCCCGGCCCACGAACCCAGCCCGGCCCAAATCCCCGAACCCAAACCCGGCCCATTTCCTAGCGGGTCGGGTCGGATCCGCCAGACCCGACCCGACCGCACCCGCCGACCCGTCTTCCCCACGACTCAGCCCCCGCGTTCTCCGCCGCCCGCCGCGCGCCCAGCCGGCCACGACGCCGCTTCCGCCGCGCCTCACCCCACGTTCACCCCTGGCCCGCCTCTCTCGGCCCCTCGCCCCGCCGCTGCCCCCTTTATAAACCCCTCCTCCTCCTCCCCGATCTCCCCCTCAGCCGCCCGCCTCGCCGTGCCAACCACCGCCACGACCCTCCTCCGCCACGACGAGCCCGCCGCGTCCCCTCCTCCCGCAGTTGCCCCGCCGACGGCAGCCAGCTCTCTCCTCCCTCCTCCTCTCCTCGTCGACCAGTCCGGCACCGCAGCAGCAGCCGAGCGCCGTCCGCAGCGCCGACGACGGCCGCCCGGCCTTCCTCCTCGCCGCGCAGCGTGCCCCAGCCCCTCCGCCGCAGCCCGGCCGCCCTCAGCCGCCCCTGCCGCCGGCCAGAACACCCCAAGCCCTAACCCTAACCCTAATTCTCGGTTCCTGTGTCCGACACAAGTCGGACACGTGTCGGACACGGTTCGACCCTGATTTTCGGGTCCCCTTCAGGTGCGGGTAACTTTTTGCTCGTAGCTCCGTTTTCGATTCCGCAAATTGCGTTGCGAAGCCTGTATGACCCTCTCGGTGTCCGGACAAACTGTTCGGGACATCGCGTCCTGGGGTGATCGCACACCGCGATCCAAAAACAGGAAAAACCCAGACCCTGTTTCACCCCGGAACTGAGTACGCCCCGCCAAACGGGACGACTTGGTCGCGCGCGGTCTTCACAGATACGTGCGTCTCGTCGATACGGACGTGTGGGAGTTCGTGGAAGCTGATTCGGGTGTGCGTGCACACCGGAATCAACGCGTATCCGCGGACATCGCCCCGTATCCGCCTTTTCTGCAATTCAATCTAACTTTGTGTACACACGTCGGATCGAGACGAAACTTGCGCCATCGGACTCGTAGCGATACGCTGGTCCTGTGGGTCAAGTTTGGTTCGATTCTGAGAACGTTGACGAAATCGCGTGTCGTGGGCCCCACAGGCCCCGCTCGACGGGCGATTTTGTGATCGGCTCATCGGAATTCAATTCTGGAAGTTCCGTTGGGTTCGTATCAACGTTCCTGACCTGTTGACACTAAGTTTGGTGAATTTGGAGACCGTTGACCCTGACGCATTTTTCGGTGCAAAGCGGGCCCACCGGTGGACCCCGTTTTGGCCCGAAACTGTCGTTTCTGCCCTTGTCTTCAAATTGGACCCAAGGACAGGCGTTTCTAGCTGATTGATATTTTTTGGATCTGATGGTGATGTTTGTTTCAGCAACCGGAGTACCGCCTGCAATTTCCGCCGAAGTCAGAACCGCGAACATAGCCGAAACCACAGGCAAGTGTACCTCGCCAAAACCCTGCAGCTTGCTAGTTATTTTCTGGACTTAGTTATACAACAGTGGGCAAGTGTACCTTGCCAAAACTTGCAGCTTGCTAGTTATTTTCTGGACTTGCTTATACATCAGTGGGCAAGTAAAGCTTGCCAATTCTCAGATAATCCTGGTTATAGTATTTTACTTGATTTCTTGTAGATTCATCTGTAACTTGTTTAACTGATCAACCCAGGACACCTGACACTCTTCATGTGACGGAATTACCTGAGATATACCTGGTGATTCCGTATAGGTTACATTTCCATGACATATACAGATTATATGCTTAGATTCTAGCCTGACTCATTGCATTAGTTCAATCTTGCGTGACTTGTACCTGATATATTCTGGAACTGTGACGTGAGATTTCATAGGATGGGGAGAGTATTATCATATCAAGGCTGAATATAATATAATATAAATACTATTATCTGGCGGTGCCTTAGACTCTGATACAGAGCTTTGGTTCCTTACTGGCTCCTCGAGAAAATACTGCTATGGTTTCTTCAACACTGATCCTGTAGTGGTCTCAGCCTGAGTATGACTAAAACTCTCACTTGCATATCACTAGCTGGTTTACATATTTACCCTGCTGTTTATTTTATTGCTGCACTGATTTTCATTTTGGCTTGAGTTATTCCTGTACCTTGCTATGTCCCCTAAGGACCTGGATCTGGATGATGTCCCCAGGTACAGCTGAAGTGAACTATCCTGAGGTGTACGGTACCAGAGCACTCCTCGGAGCAGACCAAGGAACAGAGGACGAGATAGTGGCCGACGACTTCTCCTGAGCTCGGCTTCAGCTTTACAGTATTTTCCATTTCAGTACTTTATTTCCTGTCTTTTCCCTCAATGTAAGAGAATAATTCTCGGATTTGTTTCCCGAGATAACCTTATTTAATATTGCTTATTTATTCCATTGCATTATTTCCAGCATTAATCTGAGTTTATTCTGTGGATGAGATTAGAAATACCTGAGACTTTAACATGTTACTGCTAGACTACAGCTTAAGCATGCCCTGATGGATCCATTAAATTGGGTAGTCCATCGGTGCGTGCTGCTGGCCATTGCGCACGTGCTCAGTCCCTCGACATTTTGGGACTGGGGCGTGACACCTTCGGAGTTCGAAGGCAGGACCGAGCCGGATAAGGTGATGGACTGAGTCGCCAAGCTGGAGGGCTTGTTTGAGTTTGCTTCGATACCTGCAAACAAGAGGGTGGCATGTGCGGTCATGCAACTGCGGTTACGAGCACATGACTGGTGGCAGATCAAGAAGTTGGATCTCGCCACAAATCACCCAGATGGTAGAATCACTTGGGGGATGTTCAAGGATGCATTCTTGGCACAATATCTCCCACCAACTGTCAGGCAAAGAAAGGAAGATGAGTTCATCGAACTTAAGTAAGGGAGCATGTTCGTCGAAGACTATGAGTCAGAATTCTACAAGCTTGCTAAGTTTGCTAGCTCGATGATTCCTAACGAGATGGCCCGTACGTACCGGTTTATCAAAGGCCTGAACGACGACATCAGAAAGGATGTAACGAATCGAGAATGCACATCTTACGTTAAAGCTTTCAAGGCAGTAGTTCAGAACGAGCAGTTCAAGCCTAAAAATATTTCAAAAAAGACGTCGGCTACTCGAAATCCTCCTGCTAAAAGATACCATAATAGGGAGAGAAAGATATAGGGCGAGCAGCGCCCTGTTCAAAAGTACAGTTTCTGTGGCAAATGGGGCCACACTAAAGATGTTTGTCGTTCTTCCAACAACGAGTGTTTCAACTGTGGACAAAAAGGGCATCAGGCTATCAACTTCTGAAACAAGAAGGTTCTGCCACCACATCGCAACGGTAACATTGATCAGAATGAGAATCAAAATCCTATGCCAACTCCAACTCCAGGCAATAGGCAGATTGATCAGACAGGAAGGGCTAGAGTGTATCAGCTGAATATTGAGCACGATGCGAGCGGACACGATGTTGGTGAGTCTGATTCCTTTAACCTCTTGATGCCTTGATCCTCAACTCCTTGACCTCTTAAGTTTCGAGGACGAAACTTCTTCTCAGTGGGGTATTATGTAATGCCCCGCTTCTAGCGGTTCACTTATGAAACACTTGTAACTTTGACTCGGTTGAGAATCTAGTCTCGGGAAACCTTACCACCCAATCGTTCACGGACAAAGTGCAATAAAACCTTTCAATTGATGGAACGGCTTCTATTGAAACGAGTCCAAGAGTTTTCGTTGTAAGTTTTACTGCTTGGTTTTGTGTTGCTTGTGTTTTTTCTTGCTTTCGATAATTTGGTTTTCATGACTCATTTTCCTTGCTTGCGAGTTCATTTGAATCGTAAGAGAAAGAGATCGAAGGATGCTAACCAAAGTGTTATTGCAATTTCAGGACGCATAACCAAGGAGTGATCGTTGCGTAAGGCTTCCCCATCTCTCGTGCTGATTCATTCGGTGAGTGGCTTCGGCCCTACGATGAATCATTTTATCTTCATGTCTTAAATAAAGAATCTCTAGTTCACTAAATCAATGTTGCCTCACTAACAAGATAAGCTAAAAACAAACATTATTGCATGCTTCAAGTATAGAACTGCTACTTTACTAGTTTCATCATGAATGCTTACTTGTCCCTAGTTGTATGCTGCATATTGAGAAACACTACTGGAAACCTCCTGACTTGATCTTGAAATAAGGAAAAGCACTACCAGAATAACACATATTAGCGACGTCAAAAAACCTCGCTAGTATTTAAAACGACGTCGTTAAAATAATTTGGCGACGTAATTAGCGACGTTTTTACGTCGTCGCGTATTACATGGTCGCTGACAACAAAATGTCGCTAGTTATCGCTGTAGCGACGTATATTAGCGACGAGAAGATGTCGCAGAATATACGACGTTTAGCGATGTGTCGTCGTTAAATTGGCGATGTAAGCATTGGTCACAACACGTTGCTATATTAGCGACATTATGAGCGACGTTTTGCTACAAGAATGCTGACATGGCAAGTTTTGCCATGTCAGCATGTTAGCGACATATAGCGACGTACATATTTTTCAGGTAGCAAAGTTCATTGACGTAACAGTACGTCGGTGAACGTCGCAAAACGTCGTAAAATTAAAAAAAATACATGCTGAAGTTTGTTAAATATTTTCCAACAAAACTCTACCTGCAGTTATAAAATCACAGTTTATATAAATAGATTCGGAGCAACCTTCTATCCCAGTTTATATAAATAGATCTGGTCTCATAATGTAATAAAAAATATGAAATAAATACATCAAAGACCCAAGAATGGGCCAATACACACAAACACACTAAAACATGTCCAAACAAGGACTACTACTAATGAGGAGGAGCACCGCCGCGTATCTGGGATAGAAGGAACTTATACTGCTCCTGTGAAAGCGTCACCGATGCCGATGGAGGAGGCAGTGATGGAGGCGGTGTTGATGTTGGCAGACCAGGAGGACGTATCTGCTCCAATGCTAGCAGTCGAGCATTGTATGAATCCATGGTATGAATCCATGGCAGATACCACCCTCGAAGTGTTCTCCGCCACCGACCGGCTCAACAAATCATGCGCCGCATGGATCCTCGCAAGTGAGTCGCTCATGGCCATATGTGACCCATCCAGCTCCGTCTGTCTAAGCTCCGTAGACGCGTATAGAGTTGCCAAGCCGCGCTCTGTCATCTGGCCCATAATGCTGCTTCCCAAAGGTTTCCTCTCTAGTGTGCAAGCTCTTCTCCTGTTAGGTGTTTTGATTTTTGGTCCTACTAAAAGGATATGATGTATGGGCGTTGTGGCTAGTTTTTGGGTTTGTATAAAGAGATGTAAGCCATCTATGGCATATTTTTATAATCAGTCAAGCAAGTACTTTGTAATCCAATCTTCAAGTATTCAATAAAGAAAGTATTTTGTGTTCCTATCAAATGTGTTCAACTTTGGTTCTCTGCATTTTAAATTTCGTGCTTCTAGATATATATATTTTTGTCTAACTTGTATTTTGTGCAGGTACTATGCCTTATGCAAGCGCAACTTAGGCTTGAACGGCATCACGTCCAAGCGAGGACGATCGGTTCCGTAAGGACCAAGCGAAGACGATCGGCCCTTACGGGATCGGGGCGTGACATAGGGCCCCCAATGAATTTTTGTTTTTATTTTTTTAGAAAATAGTATTAACATTAAACTAGTTGTTTAAGTAGAAAAAGAGAGGACTGGACCCTAATTCATATTGTTTTTAAATAATTGTCTTGTATGATTCATATACAAAGAATTGCTTAGTAGTATTACAAATGATGTTCTAGTTAAACGCTTTCAAAGTATGAAAACTCTTAGAGAACAATTGATACATGTAATACTTTATTGTATAGAAATAGTACTATTTAATATAGTATTATATTATTATACCCAAAAATAATTCAGGGACGTTGTTTTCGACTCCTTTTATGATTGTGCCTCCGATGGATTATAATTCTGAATCCGCCACTGCTTCTAACGTTAAATATACGCCAGTGGATAGGCATGAAATTTTGTTGTTAAAGAAATACCTGATGTTCTAAATAGGAGAATCAGATGTGGATGAACTTGTGTCTTCCATATACCATGTTTGTATGCCTTTAAACCTTAATATACCTTTTAGGGTTATCATAGATGCTCCTAATGGTGAAGAGAAGTACAAGTGCTTAGTGCTGGAATAATGGATGGTTATATCTTCTAATCTTTAGTGGTCATGAATCATTACTACTTCCTATTGGCTTGCATGATTTAGAACCTGAAAAAGATTTTAATTCCTGATATTATGTAATCATATGAAATTTTTGTGTGCGTATTGGAAGAACTATATGATGTTGTTATGTGAAGTATAGCTCAAATCTTGATATAAAAAGAAATAGGAAGAAGGATAATGAGGCAATTCAAGTTAAGTGGGGAGAGTAGAAGAGAATAAAAGGCTTAACTATGCTAGAGAAATATATGTGTTTAATAATTAAGTAGAGTATTAGCTCAATATAAACACACTATATATAATCAATTAATTCACAATCCATCTATCTAGGTTCTTCAGACGCGTATGTTGGACCAGCTTCTTATCCTCACCTTCAGCATTGGGAATCATGCAAGTGTACCTTACCATATTGTATTCAATTCATATATATTATTGTATCTTGCGTACATAGTATCACACTTGAACCATTAGTCGATACTTCCAGGTATAGGCGAGAAGGATTATCCTGAGGAGTACGGATCCGACATTTCTTCAGGTGAAGTACCAACTGTCGAGGACGAGATTCTTCCTGAGGACTTCACCTGACTCGAGATATTCGGACCTAGTTATTTTATCGTACTTCATTTTCTTTCAGTACTTTTGTTAATTAGCGGATTTATCCCCGTGAAACACTTTCAGTATTGTATTATGACATATTTTCAGACTTATTTCTTTTCCGCACATTAATGGACATGATTCTTGATGTGCTTCATTATTCATATCTGTGTATGACAATAGTTTATTACTTGTGATTAATTGTACAGATTACTTTGTATCATACAACTTAAGTGTGCTATAACGGATCCATTAAATTGACATGTCCATCGGAGTTGTACTCGCTAGCCATTGACCCATGGCTCGGTTTCATACTTTTGGAACTGGGACGTAACAGTGTTGGTTCTCGATTGCGCAACTTTTGTACTCGCGAGCAATTCTTATCAACGTTCGAGACGGAAAAGGTGGCGAAGGTGGTAGAGAAGAAGATAAGGGAGACAAGAGTATATGATCTATATATAGCATTATAAAGCTATATCAATTGACCAACCTTAAAAGTATGAAATACAATATTTATGAAATATATGTTGGCACCTTGAATAATTATGAAATAAAATATTTTGGTTGGTGTTACTTATTACTTTTCTTCTATGAGATATTGTATACAAAATACAAATTGTATATACTGATGCAAAAACGTGTACTATAAAAAATGATGAACATTTAATAACGCATAGAAGTTATCTTTTGTAAATAAAGATGACGCATATAAGTCATAATTTGTAAATAAAGATGATCAATAAAGTTATATTTTATAAATAAAGATGACGCATAAAAATGATCTTTTGTAAATAAAGGTGACAAAAAAAATTATTTTTTGTAAATAAAGATACTATATAAAAGTTATCTTTTATAAATAAAAATAACATATAAAAAAAAAATTATGATGTATGTTGAGCTATTATTGTTGTCTTGGGACAAAAGTCATTGTTTGTAGGAATAACTCGATCTGTGGTGATTAATTTTTCAGGATAAAGATGACACCAATTAGCCATATTTGGCCGTCATTTTATCCAATTTTTTTAGAGTGATCATAGGTGAGATTGGTGCAAACTTCTCTTCCCCAAACAGAATACATCGTAGTCACAGATTTGTAGGCGGCGATCGACGATGGCTTCACCACCACCAGCCCCCTTGGTCCAGCAAATCTCCAAATGCATGGTCATGCCTGCGCATAGGCCACCACCGCAGCACTCCGCCGCCGCCGCCACCGCCACCGCGGTCAAGAACTTGCCCCTCTCCGTGTGGGACCTCGCCATGCTCTCCACTCACTACGTCCAGAAGGGCCACCTCTTCTCCAGTACTCCCCTGATCCCCTCCGTCGACATCCTACTCCACAAGCTCAAGTCCTCCCTCTCCCTCGCCCTCTGCCACTTCTACCCCCTCGCGGGCCGTCTCGCCACCGAACGAGCCCCCGACGGATCAGGCCTGCACGTATCCATCGACTGCAACAACCGCGAGCTGGGCGCGGAGTTCATCCATGCATCGGCCAATGACATAACCGTCGCACAAGTACTGCTCGGCGACTCTCAGCTGGACGTCCCATCCTTCGTCCGAGATTTCTTCCCGTACAATCTGGCGCCGAGCCACGACGGCCACTCCATCCCCCTCCTCGCGGTTCAGCTCACTGAGCTGGCCGACGGACTCTTCCTCGCTCTCTGCTTCAACCACGTGGTCGGCGACGGCACCTCCTTCTGGCACTTCTTCAACTCCTGGGCCGAGATAGCCCGCTCCGGCGACCTGTCGCGTCCTCCGGTGCTCGACCGCTGGTTCATCGAGGGCGAGGCGCCTCCCGTCAAGCTGCCCTTCTCCGACCCGACCGAGTTCATCGAGCGGTTCTCGCCGCCCCCTCTCCGAGAAAGAATGTTCCACTTCTCCTCCCACTCCATTGCGAAGCTCAAGGCGAAAGCCAACGAAGAATGCGCGGCCGACGGCAACAGCGTCACCATCACGATGATCTCCTCCTTCCAAGCGCTGTCTTCCCTCGTGTGGCGCTCCATCACTCGCGCGCGCCGATTGCCGATGGATCAACTGACCAGCTGTTGGCTGGCGATACAGAACCGGGAGAGGCTGCAGCCGCCGCTCTCGCCGTGCTACTTCGGCAACTCGTTGGACGCGGTTGCAGCCACGACGACGGTCGGAGAACTGCTGCAGCACCACAAGCTAGGATGGGCAGCTGCGTTGCTGCACGAAGCGGTGAGGTCCCATACCAACGAGGCGATCCGGGGATTCGTGAGGAAGTACCACGAGAAGCCGATGGTGTACCCGCTGAGCATGTTCGACAGGAACAGCGTGATGATGGCGAGCTCACCGAGGTTCGACATGTACGGGTGCGACTTCGGGTGGGGGAAGGCGGTGGCGCTGCGGAGCGGAGCGGCGAATAAGTTGGACGGGAAGGTGTCCTCCTATCCGGGGAGGGAGGGGGCAGGGAGCGTGGACTTGGAGGTGTGCTTGCTGCCGGACTACATGGCTGCTCTTCTAATGGACGACGAGTTCATGAGTGCCGTGTCTACAACTTGAGGCGTCAATTTCTCACAAGGAAGGAGCTAGAGGAGAAGAATCTTTCCCCCCCCCCCCTATACATGTGTTATTATGTTTGAATACTTCTACACAGACCCCCAAGGGATTACGGACCAATTCGAAGGCCAAGTGTCCTCCTTTTATTGGTAGGATTTTTTTTTTTTTTCCTCATAGATGATAACATTTGATTTTTTGGTCCAGCCAGTAGAAAAACGTCAGGTAACTTTCGGACTGGCCGGCACCCCCCGTGATATGGCAGGACTTTCTCATTATGTTTATATGACCATGAAATAAAGGATGTATGACAAATTGGGACGCAAAATCTTTTAAACAAAATGTAAACAATCAACTATTATCGATTTTTTGTAAAAATTATAATAAAAATATCAAGTATAACAATTGATTATAAAGAAATCGACTAAATTTGAAAATGTGCAAGTTGTGTTGGCTCTCGATTACGTAACTTTTGTACTCGCGAGCAATTCGTATCAACGTCCGAGACAAAAAATGTGCCGGAGGTGGTAGAGAAGAAGATAAGGGAGATCTATTCAATATTTTGGCATCCAATATATAAACTCAAAATAGATTTATAATCCATTTCAATATTTTTTTTGATATGTTCTTTCCACCGAATTAGGAACTAAATTTTCAAGGGAGGATTAACTCTGCCCATCCCAACGGGAGCCCCCCATCGTAACCAACATGCCACGACCCCATGGACTAATCCATTTTAATAACAAGAGTACATGATCTGTGTAAACCCCCATATTTTTCAGAAATTTAAAAATAATTTTTCGGGAATTTTATGTAATTTTTAACTAATTAAAATCAATGTATTCTGGTAATAAATATTTTTTTGTGATATTAAAATATTATGAAAATAATGTTTTTGGGTGTAAAATAAAATATTAGGCATAGGGTAATTTTTCTGGAAATTATTGGACCCCAAAACTATTTTTAAAGACCTAAAAATTAATATTTTTATTAAACCAAAATAAACCGAGCTGAACCCAACCGGTTTAACCCTGAACCGAACCAACCCAAACCGGACCCAAACCCTAGCGGGTCGGGTCGGGTCGGGTCTGAACCCAACCCGAAACCCGCAACTCGACCCGTAGCTACAGTAAAATCCCTAACCGCCCGAACCCCTCGTCTCCGGCCGTTTCCCGGCCGCTGCGCCTCTCCGCTTCCTCCGCGGATAACCCCCGCCGCTTCGCCTCCGCAACCGCCTCCGCCATCTCCTCCTCTCCCCGTCGCCAACGACCGTCCTTCTCCCTCCCCGCCCCTCGTATAAAACCCCCGAGCCACCCCACCGCGATCACCATCTCCACCACCAACTACCGCATCTCCCTCACCCTAGCCACCGCGCCTCTCCACCCCGCTGAGCTCCCCGACTCCGTCTTCACCAACCCCCTGCCTCTCGCCGCCGACTCCGGCCGCTGCCCGACGCCTCTGCCTCCTTCCTCCTCCCCGACGAGAACCCCGGCCATCCCATCTCCCATCACCAGCCACCCGCCGAAGTTTCCCCCGTCGCCTCCTCCAACAGCCACATCGACGAACCCCGCAGCCGGCGACCTCAACCCGAGCTCCTCCGAGCCTCCGCAGCGATCTCCACCGCTGCCAGCGACGACCAGCAGCCGCATCAGCGCCGTGCCTCGCCGTCGACCGGCCGTCGCGCCACCGCGTGGACGCGTAGAACAGTCGTCTTCGACCCCTGTTCAGGTGAATGTTTCTCTCTCCTTGCCGCCTCATTTTCCGTTCTGTCAGCTGTAATGCGTAGACTGCGTAACCTTCTCGATATTCGTGCCATCGGTTTGGCGTATCGCCTCCTGTGTCGGTCGCAAACCGCGACGCAAAATCAGGAAAATAAATCCCCTTTTCTGAAAATTCAAAAAATATCCCGAACTCTTCAGTTCACGACCGTTTTGCGACCAACCTGTTATATGTTTTCAAAATTGGCTTGAACAATTATTTAGACCTTATAACCAAGTTTTAAAATCCTATTTTTGTGTAATTTATTGAGTTGTAGTTTGTAATATTTTTGAGGGTGAAAATGACCAAAATAATGGTTATTTAAAATCCTGATTTTCCCGGAACTATGTGCGCCCCGCTAAACGGGACAACTTGGTCATGTACGAACTTTACCGAAAGGTGCGAGCCCTTAATACGGACGTGTGAGATTTTGCGGAAGTTGATGTGGATGTGCGTGCACACCGGAATTAACGCGTATCCGTCGACAACACCCCGTATCGGCCCTGTTCTGAAACTCGTTGTAACTTCGTGTGTGCTCGTTGTTTCGAAACGAAACTTGCGCCATCGGACTCGTAGCAATATGCTGGTCCTGTGACCCAAGTTTGGTTCGATTCTGAGAACGTTGATAAAATTCCGTATCGTGGGCCCCTCGACTCTACTTGACGGACGATTTTGTGATCGGCTTATCGGAATCCAGTTCTGGATATTCTGTTGGGTTCGTATAGTCGTTCTGGACTTGTAGACACTAAGTTTGACAAATTTGGAGAACTTTGTCTCTGGCACGTTTTTTGGTGCGAAGCGGGCCACATGTGGACCCCGCTTTGACCAGAAACTGTCACTTTTGCCCCTGTGTCCAAATTGGACTTATAGACAGGTAATTATAGCTATTTGATATCTTTTGAACCTGATGGTAACGTTTATTTCAGCAACCGGAGGAGTACATGCAGATGCCGCTGATACCAGAGCAGCAGTTGGAGTCCGAACTCCAGGCAAGTGTACCTTGCCAATCTTGCAGTTCTTGTTACATAACATTCCTTTGATTTATTACATGATATATCTATTCAACCTAGGACAGTGTGACATTACTTAACGTCCGAATAATATTCGGGTGTCAGCACCGTACGCGGAGTTGTGTAACGTCACCTAGAGATTGACAACGTGACCTATATACATTTTCGTGCTTGCATCATCAAGTACGTCATACCACAGAATACCTGACACTATTCATGAGACAGAATCTTTCTGAGATATTCATGGTGATTCTGTATAGGTTAAATGATTTGTGACATAGATATTGCATGTGCTTAGCTATCATTATGACTTGCTGCATTAGATATGATCTTGCGTGTCATGGACATGAGACGTGTGATTACATTGGGTGGGAAGAGACACACAGGCTACAGGCTGATTTATATATATATTTATTATTGTGAGGCCTTAGACTCTACATCAGAGCTAGGCACTCTACTAGTGATATATTGTTGTGAGGCCTTAGACTCTACATCAGAGCTAGGCACTCTACTAGTGATATAACTTCTACCGGCTCCCCTACACAGAGCTTGTAGTAGTCTCAGCCTGAGTCTAGTGTTGCTCTTATTTTGCATATCACTTAGATGGTTACATAGTTTACCCTATTGATTCATTTATTATTGTACTGCATTTTGGCATGCTGTTTCTTGTACCTTGTTACGTCCCTCTGAGGACCTAGTCCTTTGCCAGTTTTGCAGCACAGACAGTTGTGGAGCCTGCCTGGAGTGCTGATGTGTGTTGCTTTATCATGCAGAAATTGGTGCCAGGTACTTATATCGTTTCTTCCGGAGTATTGGTTATTATTCATATTGTTTATCCATCTGCTGATATAGCATAGTTTTATAGACTCATATCCTTTCTCGAGTCTATTAGAGCTTATGGGTTACTGGCGGCCGACTTTAGCACATGTAGCTCATTCTTGTATATTTCGTTCATTGTGGATTGAGGCATAGATATTTATAGATAGTGACCCTTCTATTACAGCTTAAGTACACCCTGATGGGTCCATTAAATTGGGTTTGTCCATCGGTGTGTGCTGTTGGCCATTGTCACGTGTCGAGTCCCTCGATATTTTGGGACTGGGACGTGACAATCTGTATATAGAATTATAAAGCTTTATCTATAGACCAACCTTAAAAGTACAATTGGGCCGGATTGACCTAGTCCGACATGGGTATGGTACGAAAAATTGGTCCTTGTGTTGGTTCGGTCTGATTAATCATGACTACGGAATTAACCCGATCCAGTATATCGAAGGTATACTGGACCACATATCTCTAGGGGTGAGCATTATTCGGTTTTGGACCGAAAACCGAACAAAAAATTCGGTTCGGTTTCGGTTTTGAAAATACTAAATTTTTTTCTTCGGTTTCGGTTTCGCTTTTGGGTTTCGGTCCAAAACCGAATAAGAAAATATAGTTTATATATATATATATACTATAGGTATATACTAAATATATATAGGTATATACTATAGGTATATACTAATAAACCGAATAAACCGAAAATCGATGCTCACCATAAACCGAAAACCGAAAACCGAATAAACCGAAAACCGGTCCAAAATCAAAAAATCGAAAAAACCGAAAATCGAACCGATTTATTTCGGTTCGATTCGGTTCGGTTCGGTTCGGTTATGGTCTAATTCGATTCGGTTTTGGCTTTGCTTATTCGGTTTTCGGTCGAATTCAATTTTCCTTATTCGGTTCGATTTTGAACCGAACCGAACCGATGCTCACCCCTACATATCTCGGTCCAATAAAGAGGTTCAATCTGGTCCGATCATACTCAAAGTCTCGGTCCGACTCAATACGAGACTCAACTCTATTTTTTTTAGAGTATTTCTCATAGTGCCTTTGGGATTTGGGATGATAAGAGTCTTCGATACCATCGGATAGCGGATATAGATGGTAATTGCAATACATAGACTTTTATTATGTTTTCAAATTTTTAAAATAAATTATTAAAAATATCCTCTATTTATTACAAGTTTTTAATTTAATTTTTACCTTTTCTTATAAATTAAGAATACATTTGATTACTTCTTTCAAAATCTATGGATGTAAAAAAAAATTTGACAAACAGTTCCTAATATAGATTTGAACATTCAGATACTCCGTTATATACACATTCATATAGGCAATTTATAAGGGCACTACACAATTTACTCGGGGCTAGCCCATTGAAAAATTAGAAAAAATTACAAGTTTGCCATCATGAAAGTTACTCGGGGCTAGCCCACTGTTATAATCAGGACTGTCAAAATTTTGACAGTCCTACCACATGGAAGGACTGTCAAAATATCGACAGTCCTAAAAGTAGGAAGGACTGTCACAATTTTGACAGTCCTAACCTAGTTAGGACTGTCAAAAATATGACAGTCCTAAAAATTGTTAGGACTGTCAAAATTTTGACAGTCCATTTCCCAAAATTACAAGTTTGCCACACTTGGGGCTGCCCCACACCAAAGTATAAAAGTGGAATGGGTTTCTATTTTTGGCATTCCACCTAGACTTAAGAAACCCTCATTCCACCAAGGCCAAACCTAAATTTGGAAATAGGTAGTTGTGGTTGGAGGAGTATTTAACTTTGGTGATACTCCAAGGAAAATACTTATAACGGTATGTCTTCGACAAGCTACGTTGAATAAGTTTTGCAATTGTGCGAAAAAGATTTAGTTTCTTTTGATTAATGTAGGAACAATGCATGAAAAAATGTTCGATGACGAAGTCGGATCGTCCAATTCATTAATTATGCACTCCGGACGTTCCGAAGAACAAGTTAGTTGTTCCGAAGCACGTACGGTACGTAAAACGACAACCCTAATTTGACAGTCACGAGTTAGGACTGTAAACATTAGACAGTCCTATATAAATATAGGACTGTCAAATATTACACAGTCCTATATAAATATAGGACTGTCATAAATTCGACAGTCCTACTTAAAAGTAGGACTGTCATAATTATGACAGTCCTATATAAAAATTGGACTGTCAAAATAGTGACAGTCCTTGATATTTATATGAAGTTATTAATTTATATATTTTTTTATATTGGTTATAGGAACCTTGTTCAGAGATTGTGGTACATCCTGCCGTTGGTGTTGATGTGGATGATATTTTCACAACGGATATTGAATTTGCAAGCCATGAAGAAGCAATAGAGTGGTGCAGAGAAGTTGGGAGACGACATAACGTAGTTATTGTCATTGCAACATCCATCAGATCTCGGCCGGGCCGAAAATATCTTGAGCTTGGATGCGAAAGAGGAGGTGTGTTTAGGGATCATAGAAAAAAGGGTGTTGTTGAAAAAGAAATCCCTAAGAAAAATGTTGGGACGAGAAAATGTGGTTGTCCATTGAAGGTGTTGATTGTAAAAGTTGAAGATGTGAAGTGGATAATCGAAGTTAAGAATGGAAGACACAATCATCCTATTCCAGGGATGCTTACGGGTCATGCCTACGTGGCACGGTTGAAGGAGGATGAGAAAAAGTTGGTTGAAGAACTGTTCCTTTCAGGAGTTGCACCGAAACAAATTTTTTCTGCTGTGCGACAAAAACAAGATGGGAACAAGTCTACCATGAGGACGATCTATAATAGTTTGGCCAGAGCGAAATGCAATAGTATGAAAGGAAGAATGGCGATGCAGCAAGTATTGAAGTTGCTTGGCGAGCATCACTACGTGGAGTACCATAGAAGACATCCACAAACTGATGAACTCCTTTCATTATTTTGGGCTCATCCTGATTGCACACATATGGCTCGGTCCTTCGCAGACGTGTTGGTCCTTGATTGTACATATAAGACCAACAAGTTCAAGATGCCTCTTTTGCATGTTGTCGGGTTTACGTCTACGGAAAAAACATTTGCAGTCGCTTTTTGTTTTATGAAGAGTGAGACAGTAGAGGATTACACATGGGCGTTGAGGAAACTACAATCCCTTTACACAGGTTACAAAGAGCCGTCTGTTTTTGTTACTGACAGAGATATGCGTTGATAAATGCTATAGATATTGTATTTCCTCATGCGCATAGACTACTATGCACTTGGCATATAAATAGAAATATCCATGCTCAATGCAAGAAAAAATTTAAAACTGTGGACGGTAAAATAGACATGCTTCGCTTCGAAGAATTCTACAGTGATTGGAGTCTTGTATGGCGAGCAAGTACTACAGACAGTTACGAGGCAGCATGGTACATGTTCCAACAAAAGTGGGAGCCAAGCAACCCGACATGCATATCTTATATCAAAGATACTTGGCTAGGACCACATAAAGAGCAATTCGTGTTAGCATGGACCAACATGGTGAAGCATTATGGCACGATCACTACGAACTGGGTCGAAGGGGCACACTCATGTTTAAAAAGATATCTACGCTCATCGGTCGGTAATTTTGTCTCTGTTTGGCAATCGATTCATTTGATGACTATTGCCACGGTGAACGATATTGTAGCATCATTTGAGATGAGCCTCAATATTGCGAAGCATGAATACAAGCAAGAAAAGCTCTTGGATGGTTTAACCCATGTGGTATCTCACAAGGCCTTGGGGTTATTGTTTGAGGAGATTCGTAGGTCGAAGTCGGTGGGTTATGATCCCGAGGTTTGCGGTTGTTCATATCGACATTCACTCGGACTTCCGTGTGCACATGAAATCAACGAATACCGTCGTGAATCTATACCTATTCCAATAGACGGTGTTAATCAACGTTGGCGACAGCTGTCGATAATGCCGGCGGTGGAAGTGCAAGATGATTTCTTTGCGTTGCCCCAAGTAAAACTACTTCACGCAAGGTGGTGTGGCGCAACGGAACCGGAGAGAAGATCCATTGAGTTTAAAATCCAAGAGATTGCAGTCCCGGCAACTACTCGATTGCAAGAGCCATCCGTTGTTCGAACTCCTAAGGGAAGACCACACTCAAGAAAGAGTAGAGCCAAAAAGAAGGAGGAGGAGTCAACTAAAAGAGATCCATCCTTATTTGAACTTGTCGAACGCAATTTGGAGGCGAAGTCCCTTGTTCGAACTCCTAAGCTAACTATTCGAAGGGGGAAGAAACAGAAAACGATAGATGCAGTCACGGCGGAGGGTGTTCAAAACTTTTCTGTTTCTTATAGTCTATACATTGAAAAATTCCTACCTGAGATACGGAACTTCATTTGGACTATTGATGATGTTCCTGCGGATGGCCACTGTGGATACCATGCACTAGCAAGACAACTAGGCTATTCAGTGGAAGCAGGATGGCGACAGGTTAGGGCAGAGCTGTACGAGGAGTTGGAGTCGCGACTAGCCTTCTATAGCCAGATACTTGGCGAAGAAATTGTTGGAGATTTGTTGGCAGGCATACCTTGTACGGAAACAGTTACCGGACCAGAGCATTACATGGATGTCCCGCCTGCTGCTTACGTCTTCTCTAATAGGTATAAGTCACCTATTGTAATTATCTCACAGGGTATTAACAATACTTTCTTTCCAATGTGTGCCCCCCCGGCCGAACACCGAGTATCCACTCTATGTTGCATTGGGCTTGTCGGACAACACTTCGTCATCCCAAGGTTGATCGCTCATTCTCCTATTCCGCCACCTTCTACGCTTTGGTATAAACACGCACCTGAGGAAGCGATCGCATGGATGACACCCTACATGGATGCAATGGCGGCCTATAAGAAGATGATGAAGATGGAGGATCCAAAAATTATGTCGGACGACTACTTTGATATTTTAATCAATTGATACTGCCCCATGTGAAGATGTATATTGTGTTGATCCATGTATGTTTAAGTGTATATTGAACTATATGTTGTACCTATTGTAATGAAAAGAGTTATGAAGATTTTGATTGTATATTGCGCATTGCTACTAATAACTTAGGACTGTCATTATGGAAAACTGCCAGGACTTTAGGACTGTCACATTTTTTACAGTCCTGGTGTAAACTAGGACTGTCAAAATTGTGACAGTCCTAAAGTTTACTCACTGTCAATATGTACATTTATATAACTTTAGGACTGTCACAATTTTGACAGTCCTAGTGTAAACTAGGACTGTCAAAATTGTGACAGTCCTAAAGTTTTCTCACTGTCAATTTTGAGGAAATATATAACTTTAGGACTATCACAATTTTGACAGTCCTAGTGTAAACTAGGACTGTCAAAATTGTGACAGTCCTAAAGTTTACTCACTGTCAATTTTGAGGAAATATATAACTTTAGGACTGTCACAATTTTGACAGTCCTAGTATAAACTAGGACTGTCAAAATTGTGACAGTCCTAAAGTTTTCTCACTGTCAATTTTGAGGAAATATATAACTTTAGGACTGTCACAATTTTGACAGTCCTAGTGTAAACTAGGACTGTCAAAATTGTGACAGTCCTAAAGTTTACTCACTGTCAATTTTGAGGAAATATATAACTTTAGGACTGTCACAATTTTGACAGTCCTAGTGTAAACTAGGACTGTCAAAATTGTGACAGTCCTAAAGTTTACTCACTGTCTTTTTTGACAGTGGGCTATAACTTTAGGACTGTAGCCATTTTGACAGTCCTAGTTTAAACTAGGACTGTCAAAATTTTGACAGTCCTAAACTTATATCCCACTGTCAAATTTGACAGTTAGTAAACTTTAGGACTGTCATAATTTTGACAGTCCTAGTTCACACTAGGACTGTCAAAATGGCTACAGTCCACTGTCAAATTTGGACAGTATGCAGATCAAAATATACAGTTAACCCACTGACCAATATGCACAGTATACAGATCAAAATAGTTATAACAAGGCAAAATAAACTCAAATTGTCACAAGTAGGCAAAATTATAGTTTAAAGTTTTACAACTCAATTCCTCAAAATCGTCATAAGTCATATTCAATCAAACTTTTACAACGTTTACAACTCAAATTATAGTTTAAAGTTTTACAACATTCACAATTTTACAAATCAAAATGATTGTTCAAACGTCATGGCGCCTCTTCGTGCGTTGCTCTCTAGTATCCAAGAAAGGATATTCTTCAGCGTTGTCGATATTTTGGAGTTCGTCATTGATTGTCATATAATTGGAACCCTGGCAACTGACGAGGCTTCTTCCCAACTTCTTAACTTTCCTTGCCTATTCATGAAAAATGAAAATATTTGTTAGCCACAGTTACAAATATCAAACTTAAACTCTACAAGTAGGCTCACCATCTTGACCAGTGCAGTATATAAGACCGATTTGGGAGGAAGATCTGACGGTACACGCACAATATCCCCTCCGCGTTGGAACAAGGTCGGTAGTCCGACACCGGCGTAGTAGGCGAGGTAGTCGTCGCTGCACTCCGCCATATTGACTGCTGCTAGCCGGCCGGTATCTCTAATGACGTGGCGTTGCCACTCGGTGAAGAAGTGCGATACCCAGTTGAAATGTGCAGGTATATAGTTTAGCGGTTTTGTACCGCGCGGAGGAGTTATCATTTGCAAAGTTCGCCTTGGGACAGTTTGTACGTAGCCAAACTGACGTAGCACTCTATCCGGCATATAAGCCTCCTCGATCTCATGACAAATGATAACACCGTGATATAAGGCGACTGGTTGCAACGGACGGGTAGTCTGTCGCAAATCACGGTATGGATCCCATACAATCTGCACCGCATAAAATGTAGCATAACGTCATTTAGCATAACGTAGTAAATTCATACCAATTAAGTACAATATTAGGTCTAAATTCACCTCTTCTGTCGTCATTTCTTCGAGTGCATGCCGTAGAGCGGCCAATGTGTGAGAACGTTTGGCATCTACCTTACTTGGCTTCCATCGGCACATTCTAGGCATGTTCTCGTCATACCCTCGGTTCAGGCTCGCCCGCTGCAGGGTTGGAAAGTGCTCGTATATCCATGCCTACACGTTACCGGAAATATATTAGTCCAAAAATAAACAACACAATTTCAATTTATGTAAACAAGTTGACAAAGATATATCTATACATGGAGTAGAGTCTGGCATCCGAAAATAGTCTTCGAACCCACACGGGATGCCGTACCAAGCTCGCGGTAAAGGTATGCCAGTATACCGCTTCCCCAAGAAATTTGCTCCACCGTATCAATGTTGTCCAAATTGATGAGATATTTCGCATTTATGGACGTTCCAGACTTATCGGTAATGCCGACAGCCCCTAAGATGAACTGAATATATCCGCGGGCCACATTTTCGCTATTATCAATTTCAGGGGCCGTCTCAGCGAATATCTCCTCCAAATATTTTAGAGGAAGTCCGTAGGACTTCTTGAATTCTCGAATACTAGTAAAACTAGTGGCATCAACTCCCAGACACCCTGATACATAATCCACCATATAGTCGTAATAGTTGATGCTCGAATCATCAAAAGTATGATTCTGCATGGGACGACCATCAACCCTAAGTCCCAATATATGATGGACGTCATCAAGGGTAATCGTCAACTCCCCATTGGGTAGATGGAAAGTGTTGGTCTCTGGATGCCACCGTTCTACAAATGCTGAAATCAGTGCATTATCCACCGTCGTATATGAGTAGCTACCCAAATATTGCAGACCGGTGGGACTGATTTTTGACTTCACATCATCTCCCAGTAATTCATACCGCCATGAATTGCATTTTTTGCCATGGTTGATTACCGTCAACATACGACCACTCTCCTGAAAAGTCAACAATTGGATGAAATTAAACCTCTATGTAAAATAAACTTTAAACTTACAACTATATATAAATGTATCATAACGTAATGTACTTACCGGATTGTTCCATATTTGGTATGCAATATGGTTTTCGATCGACGGTAACATAGAGCAACCGTTTGGACGAGTGTCGCCTGGACTATCTGCCTGCTCAGAAGGTCCCGAACCATCAGTAGGCCGGTTTCCGAGAGTTCGTGGAAGACTCTCGACAGGACTATCTGCAGGCTGAGAAGGTCCTGAACCATCAGTAGGCCGATTTGGAACATTTGGCATGTCCTCATCGGAGGAGGAAGAAGAGCCGGAAGAACTAGGAGGAGCACGTCTCTTTGTGGCAATCTTCTTCGTCAATGGACGTCTCCTCACTTCAGGGCGTGCCTCGGCCTCGCGGATAGTCACGCCTTGCGAAACTGTGCGTTCCTTACGCACCGACGCAGTAGGGCGTCTTCTCATTTCTTCATCCACAATGTCCTTTCCAGGGGCATGACTATAAGATACAGACAAAAATTAATTTCTATTTTAACATAATAAGTGAATTTTTTCCCAGGACTGTAGCCATTTCTACAGTCCTGTAAGTATACAGGACTGCAGTTTTCTCAACAGTCCTAATCTTTTAGGACTGTAGAATTTCCTACAGTCCCATATATAGTTAGGACTGTAGGAAATTCGACAGTCCTATATATATATAGGACTGTCGAATTTCCTACAGTCCTAAATGTATATGGGACTGTAGGAAATTCTACAGTCCCGCTCGATACTGCTCGACAATGTCGAGCAGTCTCGACATTGTACGTCCTAAAATCATGTTCCAAACGACTTCTATGTCTAAACTACATCCTAGACTCCGCCAAGGACTAGTATGCCCTCATTTGAAAGAAAATAACTCAAAATTTTCAACATGCAAGATGATTTCTTATAATTTTTGGACAATTTTTCAAATACAATAGCACAAGGAGAATGATGATTTCTACCTTGCTTCTTTCGAGACTTTGGGAGCCATCGACAAGGAGGAGGAGGACAGCGGAGTAAGGCCGCCGGGAGGGGGTCGGCTGAGGGGGGAAAGCTCCGGTCGGCTGAGGGGGGAAGCTAGGTTTGAGAACAATGTTTTTTTTCAAAAACCTGGACTAGCCCCAAGTATAAACTTGGACTAGTATGAGTAAATGTTCCTCTCTTGTGGGCTAGTCCCAATCCTGAGCTAGCCCCAAGTAAAATGGGCAGTGCCCTTATCAAAAGCCTTCATATATAATACAACTTAATATGTATGGTGTACTATTGACTCAAAAACATGTAAGTTATATAATACAACTTATAATGTGTAGCTATTCATGATTAGAAGACGACACGAATTGTGTTATGCATAAAACAGAGACCCAATTCTCCAAATTTCTTGTTTGGTTCGAAAGATTTGAGGGAACATGATTATCTCAAACAGTGTCTTTCAGTTTCTGTTTCCTGTAAAATTCTCTCATTTCACATCTCTCGAGTGGATGTGGGTTGGAACTGGCGTCAGCACCACCGGCTGCGGTGGCCAGCGAGAAGTCGTGAAAAGCGGGTGGCCACCGACAGCGGATTTTATAAAAATAAAATCAAAATCAAAATCAAAATCAAAATCAAAATTTAAAGAAGGAAAATAAAATGACCCCCACCACCGGCTGCCACCGAGCTTCCCAACTCCTCAACTGTTCCAGCCTCCTCTACCCCGCCCGGCGATCACCTTCGTCGGAACTGTCTCGTGCGACAAAAGACGTCCGATCCTGCTCCTACACGGAGGCGGCTGAGGCGTGGAGGAGGAGGACGATTGAGGCGTGGAGGCGGTTGAGGCGTGGAGAAGTGGCAGCGGGGTGGGCGGAGGAATGGATTTTGATCGTGGAGAGAGCTTTTTTGATAAGAGTAGTGGTTTTGAGAGACAGCCACCTAATCCATCCCCAATTTATTAACATAATTATAAATTGTTAATTACAAATACTCATTAATATTGGTTAATATTAATGAATGATATTAATTTTGAGTTAGTAAATTAATTAACAGAAAATTTACTGTAGCAAAATAAATTTATATTAAATTCATGTAAACGAAACAAGTTTGAATTTTTTTGAAATAGAGACATTTTCAGCCAACAGTGTTGGCGGAAAACACAACAGACGTACACGTAGGCAAAAAAAAAAAAAAAAAAAAAATTAAAATGAACCCCACAACCCAATTTCCGCCAACATTGTTAAAGCCAACAGTGTTGGCGAAAATTGGGTGTGGGAGCCCACGGGTGGTTTTGTTTGGTTTGTTTGTTTTGTTTTATTAGTTTGTTTTAATTAGTTATGTTTTGATTTTATTTATTTAGTTTTGTTTTGTAATTAGATTTAAGAAAATTTATTTTAACGAAATAAAAATCAAGTTATTTTCCGACCTATTATTTGTCTTTCTTCTTTACTCAGTCTTTCTTTTTCATATAAAAAAAAACTTAACCATTAAAATAAACATAAAATTAGAGGACACAAATAAATACTAGTTTTTATTTTATTTTATTTTATTTTTTTCTTTATTTTTTTTTCTTATCAAACATTGCAATAGCCTTTTTTTATAAATATTACAGGCAAAAATATTAAATATAAAACTTTAAAGTATCATAACTTTTGACTGGGAGATCGAAACAAGGTCCAGTTTGTGCCAAAATGACCGTATGAAAAAGTACTTTGGGATAAACTATTTCACCGTTTGATAGACTTCCCAAATTTTTAGAATCGCAAAAAACCGATGTTTCAACCTCCAAATTTTACTTTCGGTAATTTTATTTTTGATTTTTTTACAGAATATTTACTGTACCGATAATAAATTTATATTAATTAAATATAACGATAGAAATTTGAGATATTTTAAAATTTCGATACATATCGCCAACTGAGTTAATTTATTTTAATTTTTTGTTAATTTTAAAATCCCGATACAGTAAATTTTCTGTTAATTTATTTTAATTTTATTTCGTTAAAATATATTTTCTTAAATCAAATTCCAAAACTAAACTAAATAAAAAAACTAAAACATAACTAATTAAAATAAACTAATAAACCAAACCAACCAAACAAACCAAACAAAACCAAACCAACCAAACAAACCAAACACTGTTGGGTGTGGGTCCCACACCCAATTTTTGCCAACACTGTTGTCTGAAATTGGCCTCCCACCAATTTCAGCCAACAGTGTTGGCAGAAATTGGGTCGTGGGGTCTACTTTAATTTTTTTCTGCCTACGTGTACGTCTGTTGTGTTTTTCGCCAACACTGTTGGCGGACAATGTCTCTATTTCAAAAAAATTTAAACTTGTTTCGTTTGCATAAATTTAATATAAATTTATTTCGCTACAGTAAATTTTCTGATTAATTAATCAGTTGGTAATTAATTTTGAGTTGATAAATTTATCAGTTAGTAACTAAATTTGAGTTAGTAATTAATATCTTAATTTATCAAACTAATTATTTAATTATTAAATTATTATGTGATTTAATATAATTTACTACAATTATAATACACTCTTCCACTTTCCACTTCTTATTTTGCTATCTCAACCAAACACATTTGTCTAATCTTTCTCTTTTCATTTTTCACTTTTCTATCTCAACCAAACACATTTGTCCCTTACTAGAAAGACAAAAAAATGAATGAATTTCTACATAAAATCTATTATTGAAAGTCCAAATTCAAATTCAGATTTACTTCTTGTTTACCGAACAGACCTTAACAGTAGCTTGAAAGTAGACCATTGAAGCATGCATGAATAAATTATACAAAGCTTCAGCCTCTGACAATCAAATGTCAACCATTTAAACTCTTAATCATCGAAACCAAACAGAAATATATAAGAGTTGGAGCATTAAAAAATGAAAGGATTAATGTACAAGTATACACAAATTTTTTGGTTATTTACATTAACTAGTACTCTTATATTTTATATTTATTATACGGGGTACTCCTACTTCAAAATTAATTACACATGATATTCCTCGTCTTTAGAAGAAAAATAAAAGTTAAAACATAGGAGTAGTTAGTGTTATATATTTCTATAGAAAATATAAAATACAGTAGTACTCTGTGTAATTAATTTCAAAATAAGAATACTTTATATGAGAGACGGACGCACTTTAAATGTACTGGGGTCCAGGCCTACAATGAAAAAAAAAAAAAAACCAATTTTTTTTTTTTTGTCATCCGGAGCAATATGTTATAGTTGAAATGGTTGATATCTCGGTTTTGTTGTTAGCTCAAATACGTCTGTAACTCAAAAAGGTATAAAGAGTCTTCTCTACGTTGTCTAAACTCAAATTGTTTCAAGGTCGATTAGAGGGGATGACTTGGTTAGTTCTTTAGTGCGTTGTGTATCCAATTGACTTGCGCATGAGGAAGTGAAGATTGAAATTGGCATAGTAGTCGAGGAAAAAAACTTTGATACAGATGGTTGTATCAAAGTTTTGATACATCCACTGTATAACAAGTGCACCCCCCTTCCCACTTCCCACCCCCACCCCACCCCCCACCTCTCTCTCTCTCTCTCACACACACACACACACACACAAAGCATACAAATATACATACATATAAACTTTGAGGTGGGGCTCACTTGTTATACAGTGGCTGTATCAAAACTTTGATAAAGTCATCTGTATCAAAGTCTTTCTCTAGTTCGAGATGGTCATTGTTCACTACGAAAATTGGATTTTTAGCAGCGAAAATTTTCATTACTAAAAGTACTAAAATCGTTGCTAAAATTTTTAGCAACGAAAATATATCATTCCTGGAACCGTTGTTTAAAGTATGTCACCTAAAGTATCAACAACGAAATTCCGAAGTCGTTGCTGAACCCTTACTTTTTAGCAACGCAGCTTCTCTTTCGTTGCTGCTTTCTTGGACGAAGTCGTCGTTGCTAAAAATAGAAGTCTTTAGCAACGCGTGTTTGTCGTTGTTATATACTACATTTAGCAACAACAATACATCATTGCAAAATGTACAATTTTTTTGCAATGCATAACTCGTTGCTATATGCTGTAATTAGCAACAACATTCATCCGTTGCAAAAAAAAAAAAAAAATCATAATTCGTCATAATATTTGGTAACAATTCATTGTCGTTGCTAAACAAAACTAAATATATGATTTTTTTTTGTAGCACAATAAAATTTTGAAATAAGAAATAATTTATATGTGGAACGAATTTTATTGTGCTACAACAGGGTTGGAGATGCTCTAATAATAGTTTTATTTGGATAAAAAATTTTGAAATAAGAAATAATTTATATGTGGAAACTATTTTTTCCAAAGGCACAACAGGGTTGGAGATGCTCTAATAATAGTTTTGGAGCACCAGGTCATCTGTAGCAGCATCTCCTTGTGGGAAACAAAGAAACATGAAGAGGTGTTGTTGGCACAAGTGCCAACCGAATCATCACTTCCTCTTGTATGTTTCATTGTTCACTAACCCCAAATCATCTTTCTCTCTTGTAGTTCTTGTATCATCTTGAAGATGAAATAAGGTGCGACAAAATAGCTTATTTTATAATTTATTTTATATTTGTATTAACCGTTTCATGCGCGTTCCAGACTCCATGCGTTCCATGCGTCTCTGGCCCTATGTGTTCCAGACTCCACGTGTTCCATGCGTCTCAGGTCCTATGCGTTCCAGACTCCATACGTTCCATGCGTCTCTGGTCCTATGTGTTTTCAACCCCATGCGTTCAATATGGCAGTACTTTTTCAAGCTAAAATATTTCTGTTGCAACTGAGGATATTCTCTACGACTAAGTGCAGGCCACGCATCGAGCTGACCAAGTCGTGCACAGCTAGGACGGGAACCGACTAGATTTTCAGCAACAACGAATCCTAATAAAGATCCCACGTGGCAACTCAGCTGTGACCTGTGTCCACGGTGGCAGTTGCATTATGTTAAGGATGAAGACGTGGCAGCTTCAACATCCATGCACGCATAGCATATGCTCGCACATAGCCCATCTGTATGATGGATATAAATAGCAGGGTAGCTTACCAAAGACGCACGGACAGAGACAGATACACAGACATGCACAAGAGAGAGAACAAAAGAGAGCATTTCTCAGTCCCTCATCGGACCGTCAACGGAGTAAAGGAGTCACTGCAGTACTCGATCTCCATCATCACACTCCCCAGAATCAAAAAAATATTGTACTTAGATTTTCTATCTAGGATCTCTTTATATTCTTTAGTTTGTTAAACAATAAAACTTGTTCAAGTTATACATCAATGGCAAACAAGGTGGCGACTCTGCTGGGGATATCTTTTCCTCCGATGAGAAGGTTGTGACGTAGTCTGAGGCGACGAAGCTTGGATGGACCCAGAATATGCTGGTTGTACGCTTCGACCAGCAGGCTTTCGAATAAATGTTCTCAGAGGGTAGCGCTAGTCCTTCGCCAAGGCTAGCAAAGCCTAATAAGACCTGCATGACATGGGTAGCAAAGGCCACTGTGCCTCGCTCAACTGTGGAGCATGCGCTCCCTGTCTTTCTCCCTGAAGACGCGATCATGCGTCTACCCAGGCTATCCCTGTCCATGCGGCAGTCATATTTGAGAAGAAAATTGCTCAGAACTTAATCTCTGGCAGAGGAAAACATGACGATGCTAGAAGCTTGGGTGTTGATGCTCGGTCCATGCATCCACAACAAGAGGCATCATAGAAGGACCATTCTGCACTAAACTCCAGGCGCAGGAAGATAAATGCATGCGGCCCTTACACCGTCAAAGGCTCCGTCTTCGACAGACTCTCATGCGGTCTCGACTCTATATACCGCCCCGACGAGGGGACAGACTTGGACTCTTCGTACTGTGCACTAGTACGTGATAGGATAAAGAAGTCTAGGGCAGTGCGGGCTCGTCAAACTCAAGCAACTGCTCAGTTGGCTAACCGTCAACGTGCGCCGCTAACTATTATGCATGCCCCTGACGAAAAGTTATACAAGACTGACCCATGCGCCCAGCCCGTAGTGGCACAGAGACAGGGTCAGTCTCAAAAGTCTTCCACTAGTGACTTGGGGAAAGTTCTTGTAAGAACCCTAGGTCAAGGAGCAAAAGACTCGCCTATACGCCCATGTGTGCGGTCTACCCGTGTTCACAACCAGGGTGCAAAGGTGAATCATCCCTCATCTGATTTGCGTGCCATGATCAATCACAAGTGCAAGGAAAGAGAAATGACCACGGCATGTGAGATGTCCCCTCTTGGACTCCACTGTGCCCTCATCATCATTAACTGCTGCTTTGCTAAAGTATCAGTACCTGTAAACAGGCAGTCGGTATCTCAACGACTACAACCTAGAGCACCCGTCCGACAGTGCCCCAAAAAATAGGTGCAAATACCAGAAGAAGATGAGTTCCTCTTTGCCTCATGTTGTTCTGCTTGGAATTTCCTATCACTACCCAATTCTAGAAATAGGATTTTCTTTTTATTTTAATTTGATAAATTGTGTATTGATCATGAATATTTATATTTATATTTAATTAGTTGGTTGTATTTATTTTTATTGGTTGTTTTAGGGTTTTGGCTAGTCTGGACCCATGTCAGACCCTAGTGGAACCATGTCAGACCCAACCAACATCCTTGTCAGACTTATTTATGGGTTTAGAATAGTTATTTTATTTTTAATTACCTAGTTGGGTTATTTTGGATTAGTTAGAATGCCTTTAGAAATCCTAAATCCAAACCCTATTTTGGATGACTTAATTTAAGGGCATTTTGGTCATTGTGTTAGGTTGCAAACCCTAACCCTATATTATTTTGACATGGCCGCCCCCCCTTCATTTCCATTCCATTCTCCTTCATTTCCTTCTCTCCATTCTCCTTCTTTACTTCTTTCTTTACTTCTCACCCAAATTCAAGTAAGTTTCTCACATTCTCTCTCTTCTTTCATTTATTTCTTCCATAAATACAAACCCTAATCCTTCATTTTCCTCAAACCTAGGTGTGTAGAGCCTAGACTTGGTGTGGTAATTTCTAGAGATTTTGGAGACTTTGGCCTTGGGATTCCAACTCCCAAGAGGTAAAACCTAACTTTCCTTTTAGTGGTTGCTATAATATAGTGTAATTAGTAGTTTAGAACCTTCCTAGACCTTAGAGCTACCCATGGGTGGAAGTTAGAACTTATTTGGATGTTTTTGGAGACTTTGATATTATGTTTTGTGTCAATTTTGGGTGAAATCCGATATTGGCCCAATTTTGGATGTTGCCCTAGGTTAGACGGACCTAGGTAGACTTACTTGGGTGTCTTGAGGGTAAGTTCGTGTCCCCGTTCGGATACGTGAGGTCGTATCGCGGAGTTTTGGGCATTTCGGGCGATTTGGGGGTTTTTCCTTCGTCGTGGGTTCCACGTGCATGTGGAATTTTGCCATGGACTTAGAATCGGAGAGTTAGCATTTTTGTGAGGTTATAGACATCGATTAGAACTCGTGAATAAATTTTGGGTCGATTCCAATTAGATTTGGTGTGCGTTTCGCGAGGTATCGCAAACCGCACTCCACGTGTTCGTCGAAATGACCAAGTAGCCATTTCGACTTGGTTTCTAGGTTTCGGGCTTGTGCGCGGGTTGTTTTAGCTTTGGGGAGTATATATTAGATTTTTCGAGTTATATTATATATATATGTGTATATATATGCATATGGGAGAGTGTGTGTGTTTATGAGTGGTTGTGTGTGGTTTTGTGTGTGTGTTCATGAGTGTGTGTGTAAGTGTATATATATATATATATATATATGTGTGTGTGTGTGTGTGTGTGTGTGTGTGTGTGTGTGTGTATATATATATATATATATATATATATATGTGTGTGTGTGTGCGTAGATATATATACGTATGTGTGTAGTGTGTATGAGTGTCGAGGTGAGTGAGTGAGTTAGAGTGGAAGAGAGAGTGAGATAGGAAGAGAACAGCAGCAGCAGCAAGTAGCTGCAGCAGCAAAGGGCAGCAGCAGCAGCAGTTAGCAAGTAGCAGTAGCAGCATTTAGGAGCAGCAGCAGCAACAGTTGAGTGATATATATATATATATATATATATATATATATATATATATATATATATATATTTAGTTAGATACATATATATTTACCTAGATAGATAGCTAGATATATATATGTATAGTTAGTTAGCTAGTTAGTGAGTTGAGACCATGTGTTGACTTTTTGACCCATATTTTACCAGTTTGACCTAGTTTCGGCCTAGAGTTGACTTTTTGGACCATGTGTTGACTTTTTGACCCATATTTTACCAGTTTGACCCGTTTGACCTAGAACAACCCTAGAAGCTTGTTTTTAGTTATTTTATATCTGTTTAAATCTTTAGAACCCCGTTTAACCTTTCTTTTCATAATAGGTCCTTGCGACGCCAGTCCAGATCTCGATCCTCACCAGTTGCTCTGGACGTCAGACGAGTACCTACATCTGATTATTTCCATTTCATGATAGCGTATATATTACCTGTTCTAGAACTGTTAATACTTGATTCTGACATATTATTTCACGAGCTGGTACTAGTTGGATCCCGTTATGAGATGTTATCCCCCTTACTGTGTTCAGCGGGTAATCTATCACGTGTATTTCATCATGTGCTTCGTGTTCTCTCGCCTTCATATGCGCAAGTTATTTATCATGTACGTAGTGTGTCGTGGTTGGATCCAAGAGTATTAGTGGGGGAGGGGAGTAGAAGTTGGTTATGTGATCAAATCCAAACAGTATTCATGTGTATGTCGGTTATGCAACTCACGCATAACGAAGTTATCGTAGAATAAACCATGTGCAACCCAAGCCGATCACATAACGAACTTGTGCTCAAGGCACTTAGCTAGTATTCCTATTTTCTCACATGCAGTTACTTCTCTACTACTTGTATTATTTTCCAGTTTTATATTACAGTTACTTTATCAGTTCTACCATGGATTTACTTTCCTGTACATCTTGTATTCTTTTTTATTGCTAGTCATATACACCTTACCATGTATTTGGAGTTGCTTTCAGAGTTATGTACTTCGCTCCAATCTTGACTTGATATATTTTTTTCAGAGGATCCTGAGGACTTTTTCCTGACTTACTACGGGCCAGGTGTCGACGATTGTTGTGACCCTGAGATAGAGGAGGAGCCCGTCCCAGACGAGGAAACGCCGCTAGCGCCCTAGTATAGTTAGGTAGGTTTCACTGGGTTTGTTCCCAGTTGGTTTTAGATGACTGTATTATTATATTTTTGCTGCTGTGAGATATTGTAGACTCTTAGACTTGGACTGTATATTTTGGATATTGTACTTGCTCTTTTTGGTTCTTTGTTTCTTTGTTGATATCTTATCGTGCTTTTACTCTTTTCCTAGTTATTATGATTGAGTTTATGTATATTATATGTTTTCCTCCTTTTAGAGAGGTTATCTTGACAGGTTATTGTGAGATATAGATAGTTGTGACCTAGAACGGACCTAGACAGTGTTCTACCATCGATTATGCGACATAGGCTGGACGTACCCATGACTCATGCCCGATTTTACGGGTACGGGTCATGACAGTCCCCCTCCACAAGGGGAGTTCAGAAGCCTAGCACCTCCAACCCTCCATTCCCGGCCAGTGTGTCGAGGGGCCGGAAGCAAGCAGCGGTACCGATAGAAGGTATTTTCTTGGGCACTCGCTCAAAGAAAAAACTATCAACAACTGGGCGTAGTACTTCGTCCAGACCCAACATGACCCTAGAAGCTGGGGGTAGCAGTCCTCCAAAACTCTACAACAACTCGTCGTTCCACGAAGACAGTAATTCTCAAGGAACAAACGTAGAAATCCCTAGGTGTAGTGACCCTCACCAAAAGGAAGCACCTTCCGACATTGGGGGTAGTATTCCCTCTGAATCTGAGGAGGATATGGCACTACCAAGTTTCCCCGAGAACTACTCGATGCAAGAGTCTGAGGCAGAAAGTGAGAGGTCTACCGTCCCATCTGTCTCTCCCATTGTCAGGACAATATATATGGCTGGTGAGGACATTGAAGGCACCAACGACCATCAACGCCTTGACACTCTAGAAGCAATGATGCACACTATGAGTGCCTCAATGACCCAAATAATGCTGGAGATCAAGGTGAATATGGTCTCACAACCGTCGAGGACCTCTGTGCAAGCAAGTCAGGACCCTGGGACCAACGGAGACTCGAACGCAACTGCCCTGCCCGCTAATGGAAATTATACTCTACCAGAGTCGTCTGCTCCTCCCGCAGCAGATGAGGCTCAGGTGGCCATGCGGGAAATACGAGAACTTTGTGTCATGACCCGTACCCAGAATTTGGGCATGAGTCGTGGGTACATCCAGCCTACGCCGCAGCATCGGCGATAGAACGCTGTCTAGGTCACAATAAATACTAATATAACTAAATACCTGTCAACGATATAAATCTCCATAAGGAGGACAATATACATCTCACAAGATCTCATAATGTAAACTCAATCACAACAACTATACGAGTATAAGGCACGATAAAAGATAAGAAGAATGACATAGTCAAACACCATGTCTCAAAATATAGATAAATCACAGTCTAGCTGTCCAACATAAGTCTCCACAAGTCTCAACATAAACTAAGAATAAGTCTAAAACATAAACTCAATAAACCTCAAATAAGTCTAAGTACATAAGTTAAATACTGTCTAGATAGCTGCAGGTAATGTCTCCTCTAAAGGAATAGTCTCTTCTAAGATCTCTGGTGTGTAGTCTGCATCTATACCTGGTCCATAGTGTATGGTACAGAAATCCTCAAGATCCTCTGGAAAAAAATATCCAGTCAGGATTGGAACAAAGTACAAGCACTAACAGCAGTTCCACATATATTGACAAAATTTATAACACAGTGTAAAGAAATACAAGATATATATGAATACTGGCAATAAAAAATACTAGAATAATGAAGTACTAGAATAAAGAAATGCTGGAATAAAAGAATACTGGAGCATCATCATCAATATACATCTAGCAATAAAATAGAAATACAAGTGTATACTAGAACCATGAACTAGAATATAAATGAGTACTAGAACCATAACTAGAACATGTAGAGATGCTAGATCAATATACTAGAGATACATGTCAAGATCATCTAACTAAGTGTGTGAAACATCAGCATATCATGTGATCGGCTTGGGACTGATCAGGCTTGTACATATGACTAGCTATGATTCATGTAAGGTCAGGCTAACCATCCGGATAGCTATAATGCAAGCAATAGTCAGGCTAATCATACATAACAGGCTATGAGGCATGTAATGGTTAGGCTGCACTGACGTGAGGTGTGGGTGAGCTATGATGCATGTAGAGTTGGATATGATTATATAAGCTACTAATATTTCCCCGTTTCCCCAACTAGCACGATGGATTCCAAATCACGACCTCTCGTGACAGGTTTCGATAATGCCAACTCGTGCAAACAACAGTGTCAAAGTCATGTACGCTATACAACTAGAATTATAGAGATAATCAACATAATGGAAACTGTCAGAGAATGTACTCGCCTGTGGTCCTTAGCTGGCAATACCAATGTCCTGGTTTCAAAGTATCGTCTGAATGATCCAACAGTCCTACAGACATATCATATAATACAATATTGCATCAGACATTACACTAACACACACAATCAAAACACAATGAACTCAGAGACTACGCTAGGGTGTGTCACGTCTGTAATTGCTGTGCATAACAGACAGTCAATGATGCGGTCTTGCCCGTACGTCAGTGTACATATGGAAGTCTACTATCATGCTACGTGGTCACAGGTCAATGTAACTACGGGGTATCCGTGGTTACACTCGGGTCATCTAGTACCCAGACATATAATACATATTATTAACTAGCCTATACATTAATATTCATTAGTTACAATATAATAGATATATGTATATATATACTTTAAATAGAATTTATACTTTGTATATATATTAAACATATACTAGGGAGATATATACAATACAATACATATGTATATATACTAATTGAGAGATATACTATATATATATATACCAAAATACATTTAAACCTATACTAATACATGTACCATACATATATACTAATTAGGTTCATATACGTTATGGATGTATATATATCAATATACACATAATAACCATATACGTATACCAATACTAATACGTACATACATACACACTAATTATATATCTATATACCAACATACGCGTATACTAAATACACAATACACGTATATTAACATAGCTAAAAATATACGTATGCATACAAACGAGGAATACACATATGCGTGTACGTGTACATGTACGCGAGAGGGAGAACTCGAACCTGTGTACGTGGGATGAGACGTGTGTGTCGGGGTCATCGCGAAGTTCTCGGTTCAGTCGAGCGGGTTGGCAGCAGGTGGTTCTCTAGTCGGTTTTCGGCGTTCAGCGAGTTGGAAGTCGGGCGGCGTCGTACAGTCGGTCGTCGGTCGGGACAGCGGTTCTGTGTACAGCGGGGCTCGGTTCAACGTCGACGAGGTCTGGCGTTCAGGCGTGTCGAGGGGGATGAAGGCGGGTTGTCGAGATGGCAGGGCGATCGGCGAGGCGGTAAAGTTCTGTGGGTCGGGGACAGCGGGATGGTCGCGGTTGAGGGCAGCGGGATAGCCCCGGCTTGATCGTGTGGAGGCGGGAAGTTCTCGACGGAAGAGAACGGTGAGGCAGGTTCGTCGGAATCGTCCGACAGGTGAAGTCGGAGAACGGTAGGTCGGGGATGTGAGTCGGGGAAGAGATGGGAACAGGAACAATCAGCTGATGGTTTAGTTTAGGTTGAAAAAGAAAAAGAGAAAAGGAAAAACGAATACTATATATATGTGATAGACTTTGGGTTGACCTAGAATTAAAGCTTGGTCAAAAACCCTCTTGGGATTGGGCCTTGTCATGGATATTTTCAAGGTCTGGGATTTAAATGGATTTAAAAATGGAAGGCTATGATGCATTGGTTCAAGGTTTTGAGGCCATGGTTCAAGGAGGTTGATGTTGCATTGCACACTCCTAAAAATTATGGAAAAATACACATGGAGGAGAAAAGGGTTTATTCACGTGTCGTGTCCAACGGAGTGGATACCTTAATGCACTTTTGCATAAAAGTGCCCAACAATTAGAAAATTGTACAAAGTTGGGTTTATGGTTTTAATTTAATTAAAATAAATGCAAGTGGTGTTCTAGAATTAATTAGAAGTACAAGAGACTGAAATTAAGTGGAACACAAGTGTTATGAATGAAGTGGACTCAGAATAGAATATTACCCTAATTTGGGTTGCTCAAAAAGGGTCGAGATTATATCTCCAATTTTGATTGGAATATACAAGGGTACAAGGTTTGATTTATATAGAATTAAATATAATCGGTTGCGACGAATATTGTGCATCTAAAATGAAGCACAACAAGACATAGTTATGAGTCACAAATATCAAAATAACAGTCTCGCACGTCTAGGACAAGGGTGGAAAATCTGTTGGAAGACAATGGCAAGTGTAGCGCTCTAATTATCGAAGCTACGGTAAAGTGCAACAATCAAATAAATCACAACAATTCAAATATATTTAAATATCATGCAATTATTTACACATTAATTATGAAAAGATAAAAATACCCCTAATCTGAAATGTGGGGGTGACACTTTGAGCCCGCCTGGACTCGATGGACAATCGGGACACACTGCGTGAGCTGGGGGCACGACAAGCATATCCTCTTGTGTGGAAAGATGTGTCGTATCCGCCAAAGTACAAGCCCTTTACGATGAATCCATATGACGAGAAGACATCTCTCCGTCAATATATGCATTATTTTGAGACGGCAACGGGGCATCTACCCAGCAGCGATGCTCTTCTCACTATGCTCTTCGTCGGGGCACTATTCGGGGTAGCTTTTGACTACTTTTTCTGTCTTCAGGACAATTTTATCTCGTCCTTCGAATACCTTAAGCGCCTCTTCCTTGCATGATTCTATGACAGGAGAAATGACATAACGATGTCCTCCCTGACAGACATCGTCCAGAAAGAAAAAGTGCCTGTACGGGAGTATATAGAGCGATACAGGCAAGCTGCGCTAAAGCTACCCCCCCCCGCCAATCCTGAATCTACAATAATGGACATATGATAGAGAAATCTACTTCCAGCAGTAAGAATCTGGGCCGGCGCTACGCAGTTCAAAGATTGGACGACATTCATCATCAGTGTCGTCACTGCTGAGAAGAATGTGAAGGATGTATAGCTGCTCGGAATCCAGATCCCCATCGCTGACAAAAAAAAAAGCGTCCTTACAACAACAACAACAATAACGACAATAGTGGCCATGCCGGCAAAGGAAAATAGGCCCTGACTATCAACTTGGCAAATAAATCTCCTACGTTGGAACAGAAACTGGCTGAAGCTACAAAGCCGAGGGAAACCTACTCCTTCGACGACGACGATTTCATGCCTATATTTAAAGTACTGATGAAGGGAAATAAGCTCCATCTTCCTGAGATCAAGAGACCTGATGAGGCAGATAAAATCGATAATCCCAAATAATGCCACTATCATCGGTATATCCATCATCCAACACGAGATTGCTACGTGTTGAAACGATACATCCAGCGGCTACTCGATTCCAAGACCCTCACTTTGGACTTCGACGACAAGAAGGTCGCTGCCAACATGGTGTCTCTCCAGTTTGGTAACTTCCAGCAATGGAGGCCCAGGATGGCGTTGTCCCAATTCCAAGGGCAACAATGGAGGTCGTTAATCTCCCTCTAGCTCACGACCTAGTAGCCGGGCTAATACCTCTTAGCACACCGCGGGGTGAGATCATGTGGATTCACCCAGATCTTGTCCAGGACATGACACATAAAATGTCTTCTTCTGCTACAAAGTCCAAGGGGAGGAAATCAAAAGCTTACTACATGGTTTCTCCCTCCACCGAAGAAGCTTTGACAGGAGCAACAAGGTCGGGGCTGGCCTACCAGCACGATTATAATGCTCCCGAATACATCATTCCTCCAACCACGAAACATGTTGCATCCGACCCAAGTCCGTCTCAGCCTCCTACAACGGATAAACAAAAGCAGAAGGAGACTCGCTTTGATAAACCGTTGGGAAAAGATGCGACACAAGGGCTGGAGAAGCCCTATAATTTTGACATATTGGCACAACTTGCCAATACCCCAGCAAAATTGTCACTCTTTGAGCTTCTTTGTCTCTCCAAAGACACCCGTAATGCTCTAAGCGAGGCATTGCAGAACGCAGACATCTACCTGGCCCAGGTCAAGCCGCCGGGCCGAAGATCCTGCAGCGTACCTACACTACAACAATGTAATAGAGGTGATACCCAACATCATGTTCTTGCAACAAGACATGTTGCTAAAGAATAACATGCATGATCGCTCTCTGTACTACATAGGGTATATTGGGGCTATTAAAGTGGATCGTATGCACATTGACCCATGTTCATCTATCAGTATCATCCCACATAGTTTACTTAAGACCTTAGGAATTCCAATGTATCAGTTGGCAACAACCAATACTACCATCAGCGGCTTCAATGCTGGAAGGAGACACCCTCTGGGAAAGATTCGCTCGAAGTGTCAGATCGACGATCTACGACCAGAGGCCACTTGCTACGTCATGGACGTGGATGTGTCTTACAATGTCTTATTGGGACGTCCATGGATACATGAGTACATGATTGTACCGTCAACTCTGTATCAGTGCTTGAAGTACATCGACGATTAAGGCATGGTCAAAATGGAGTTCGCCGATGTTGATCCATTCAAAGGGGTCGAGGCATATTACTCTGATTCGATCCTGTACAAATAAGTCCACCAAGATGAACGTGGTAATGACGCCGAAGATGAAGTAGAGGCTGATACTACGACTGATAAACCTTTGAGGGTCCATCTCAAAGGACGGGCTCCTAACATGGCTTCTTCCATCATGGTGAAACTTTGCAAAAAAGCACCAGAACCTCTTACCGCTCCGGAACCTCTAGTGGTAAAACTCCACAAGAAGGCACCAGAGCCACTGGTCGTTCGCCTACAAAGGCCGAGTCCAGTAAATGCTATCGCTTCAGATCCACTGGTAGTAAAACTTCGCAGGAGACCCCCGAAGCCATCACTCGCATTGGGGGTAGATCACGGGGAGGACGAACTAGGAGAATATATGGCCGCTCATACGGATGTCCCTTCTCTTGATGATGTAATCCCTAGGGACAAGATTTCATACTTCATTAATAAGGGGTTGTCTTTGAACTACTCTGATGTTGCACATTTAAGTATAATGTATTCCTTAGAGCACGACCTAGGCCTGTAACTACATACACATGTGACTACCCCCTATGCAGTGAATCGAATTCTCTAGTCAAAACTCCTGCTTTTTAGTCCCACCAAGGAGGATGGGAGACAAATCCATAATCTTTGGTAGGATAGAATATCCTTAGTCATTCATCCCAGATGAACAAGAACCAGAACCTGAAGGCGGAAGGATGCAAATATACCGCTACAGTTCACAAGCCAAGCGCATTGTCCAGAACATGGATTATGATCTTAAAATCCACTAAGGCCTGAATTATGACAAAGGTCGGCGACTGCCTCTGCTGATCCTCGCTTCTATAGGCAAATTCGAGGATTACTACCACAAGAATCGACATGTTCTAGGGTACGTCATGCCTCCATCAACTCCTGAAGGCTCTGAGGAGGAAGGAGAATTGTATTCTCACTCTTTAGAGTCCTCCGCTTGGGACTCCGATACAAGCATTGGAGAAATGCTCAGGAACAACACAACCTAAAGAAGACGACGAGGACCCTCCTGAACCCTTCGAAGTTGAGCCATGGGCCCAATGCCTAGACGCACTGTTGGAGCTGCGGTTCGAGCAACGAGAGCCTCCCACTGAGGACAAAGTCGTACAGGTCAATCTGAGTGATAAATCCGCTCCTAAACCTAACTTCATTAGCAAAATTCTATCCGATGAAGACTGTCACTACCACATTCCGAAAACAGGGGTATTTTCGACTTTTTATAATATTTAATATTATGGTAGTTATAATTAAGTAATTGCGTGATAATTATTTGTTTTGAATAAATATGTGAGGTGTGTAATTAAATATAGTAATTATATACAGTGTTCAATTATGTTGTGCTGGTAGACTTGACCTAGAAGTCAGTAGGTGAACACCTGTCCGAATTGTGGGATTCGGTATTTTAATTGTTTATTTTAGAATTTAATTCTTGGAGGTAATAATTAATTACTGTATTTTATTTAATACTTTGCGCATTGCCTTTGCTTCGATATTTGGAGCGCTACCCTGACTTTTGTCTTCCAACAAATTTCACCATCTTGCCCTAGACATGCCCGTCTCCAATTCTGCTATTTTTGCAACTCATAATTGTGCTCTCTGTACATTATTTCTGGCCGCACAAAAATCGTCGCGGACGTTATTTAATGAATCCCTATTTTATATCGTTGTGCGTTCCAATCAAAAATTGAAGGCAATCTTGACCTATTTTTCGTGCGGCCCAAATTAGGGTAATATTCTGTTCTGAGTCTACTTCATTATTGGTATTGATGACCTGACCTGATTTTGGCTCCATGTACTCCTAATTAATTGTTGAATACAACTCGCATTTATTTCTAATTAATTTGAGGATACCATTTTATCTGATTCCGTAAATTCCAATTTAATTCCAGTGCCCTGTTATTTGAGCCCACACAAAACTTACAGCGCCCCCTGACCCTACAAAACACCGGACACCGAATCGGCCGCCAAATTTTTGTCATTTTATGTGTTTGTGCAATTTCTCGAATTTAAGGGGCTAAGTTGCAATTATTCAATTGTAGGTGTCATCACCCCATTGTCCAAGACCAAATGGAAAGATTATTTACTTGTGGACCAAATTGTATTTTTCCCACATGAAATTTCCTTCATAAACAATCTGGACCACCCATTTAATTGGGTGCATCCTCACCATTGATTTACCCACACCCTCATCCTATTTAATGTCCTATCTACATCAAACCCTAATCCCTAGACAACCTAGGAAACACCACCCTCCTCAAGCCTCCACAATTCCTCTTTCCTACGTATGTAGCTTCTCCTTCCTTTCTTCTTCTCTTTTCTTCTTCTCCTTCTCTTTCTTCTTCTTCCTTTCTTCATTAATTTCAAAAATTTGAATTGAAGGAAGGGGGGAAAACTGAAAGCTGTTCATTCCTACCCCGGCCTGTCCGGCCATTCCCTCTGGCCCGGCGGCCCCTCTGGCCACTCCGGCGGATCAGCCAAGCCCGACCCCCGGCGCTGCTGTTCTTCCTCGAGTCCCCAGACCCTCCGGCGGCCTGGCCTGCTGCTCGACCCAACCGACCTCCGGCTCTCATCCCGGCGGCTACTCGGTCCTACTGCCCCGACCCCCCGCTGACTGCACCCCCGGCGATCGGACCCCGAGCATCCTCCCTCTGCACTTCTTCCCCGGCCAGTACTCCGGCCCCCTCACGAGTTCCCCTCCGGCTGTACCCCCGGCGAGCGGCCAACCCGACTTCCCGTAGCAGTTCCCGGCTGCTCTCCTCCCCTCTTCCTGGGTGCAACCCCGCTGCTCCTCCTCCTAGCTCCTCGGCACCGGCCACGAACCCCCGCCGAGGACCACGTTCCTCCTCCCCTGCACTCGGCCATCTTCTCCGGCCTGAGTTCGGTTCGACAGCCACCTACAACCCCCTGGCTGTAAGCTCCTCCTCTCCCTCTCCTTCTTCCCTTTTTGGTAGCAATACATGTATATATATACAATGTATGTGAGTATGTATTGTGTAGGTATAAATGTGTATACGTATATGTATATATTAACATATGTATTTATATTAATGTGTAATAGTATATGTATTAGCATATATTAATTAATGCGTAGATAGATATACGTATATAAATGCGTATACGTATATTGGTATGTATTGTGTGTAAATGTATATGTATGCGTATATATTTAATATATATATATGTATATATATTTAACATGAGTTATATATATAATTACGTATTCTAGTATGTATAATTAAATTTGTATATATATATATTTAGTATATGCCTATAGTTATTTTTGGTATATATATATAAATATATACTTACATATATATATATATATATATATGTATGTATATTTTGGTATAGATATACAATTATTTATTTGGTATAATTTCATGTAGTATATGTGTAATAAAACATATTTTAATATATGATATAATTGGCATCTGTATATATATATATATAGTATAAATTTAATTTGGTAAATTAATATTAGTATATTTTAATAATGATGATGACAATATATATATATATATATTCTAAAACTGTATTTTTGAATATATATATGAGTATACGTATGGTTCAACTAGTATATATATATATATACGATATATGATTAATTGATATATATATATTGTATGTGCATTAAATTGGTATATATGTATATCTGTATTTTCAGTATATGTTGGTAATTGTTAATTGGTATATGTTTAACAAAAACATAATTTGGCATATATAAATAAATGTAGCATAATATATATATTTTGGTATAATTATATTGGTAAAGTATATATTAAATTAATACTTTTTGGTAAAAATATGTGTACCCATATATATATATACATGTATAAACATATTTTTGGTAAATAAATATATACAGTATAAAACTGTATTGATATATATACATATGTACTTGTAAAACATATTTTGGTATATGTAACAAATGTATATTTCACTAGTACATATATATGTATACATGTATATTCAGTAAATGTATATTCTTAAATATAGTTCTTATGAATAAATGTGTAATGTATATTTATAATATATATATATATATTTATATACCTCTATTTAGTGTATCTACACTTATATGTATTTTTGTACAAAACTACTGATATACGTTTATATGTGTACTTTATACGTATTAAACTGATACATATATATATTCTCTGAGTATAAATGTATATTTATTTATGTATATCCTACTAGATGACCCTAGTTGACTAGTGCCTTGCCTGGCAGAGCCCCTGAGTTCATGTATTTGTGATGTGTTAGTGTAGCACCTGATGCAAATATTGTATTGATATATTTTTAGGACTGTTGGTTCCTCCAGACGATACTCTGGGACAGGACATTGGTTTTACCAGCTAAGGACCCAAGGCAAGTACATTCTCTGATTAGTTTCTAAATTATGATATCTCCTATGTTCACTGTATCTAGTGTAGGTATACATGCTCTTGACACGTTGGTTACACGGATTGGTATACACGGATCTCGTCATGAGATGTTATTCCTTATTCATGGTGTAGCTTGTACAAGACTTGTTTTCCTTGATATCTTGTGCATGTACAGACACTGATTCCCGGGGAGATTTGCTACCTTCCTAGGAAATCCCGTGCCATAGCGTACCATGATTGGATCTACTATACCAGTCGGGGGTTCGGGGAGTACTTTAGTGTAGATATGTGATCATACCCAACTTTATATGCACCATAGCTCACCCCACATCTCACGTCGGGTGCGGCCTGACCATTTACATGCTCCATAGCTGTTACGTGTGATTAGCCTGATCTCTACATGCATCATAGCTAACCAACGGTTAGCCTGACTTTATATGAACCATAGCTAATCACATGTAACCAGCCTGATCAAGTTCCCAAGCCGATCACATATTAAAACTAGTACTCACACACTTAGTCATAGGGTTCTTGCTCATTGACATATTGTTCTTTTCCTGCATTTACTTACAGTATTTCCAGTATTTCTCTCATTGTATATTTCTCGTACCTATACATGCATCTGGTATGTTTCCATCTAGAACTGCTACATAGTTTATGTCATTTATATAGAACTGCTATTTAGAGATGTACTTTGCTCCTTCCTGACTGGAAAATATTTTTCCAGACTGTGACCTTAGTGGACTTGTTTCTGACACTTGGGGATTGGTTGTTACTGATTTCAGGTATGATTATTTTGTCAGTAGACTTGTGTTGTATTCTTTTGTTTCTTCAAATTCTTATCGTGCTATAGTTGTGATTGAGTATGTTGTTCATTTTATAGTGTTATCCGTGTCTCCTTATGGAGTTGGATACTAGTGTGAGATTATTTAGATAGTACTTGACCTAGACAGCGTTCTACCGCCGATGCTGCGGCGTAGGCTGGACGTACCCACGCACTCGTGCCCCTAAACCGGGTGCGGGTCTTGACACGTTTTTAGTGGTGGCCCATGCAGGTCAGACTTCGCAAGTTGTGCGATGTCGTGGTAGTGTGACGTCTTCGTTGTACTACTGCGTGCCTACTATAGGACATAGGACATAGGATACTAGGATGAGAGGGGATACTCAATCACAAATTATTTGAGAGATTCCTGGGACGACCCTTGAGAATCTTATTATAAATTCCAATTTAAATCCTTCCCCCTTGTTCCCGTCTGCTCTCGCTTGTTGTTGTTGAACTTGATCCTTATTGATCAGTTATTAAATTAAAATCTTGGTATCATTGTTGAGTTTGATTCTTGTTGACCAGTTGTTAAATTTAATTCTTGGTATCGTTGTTGAATTGATTTCATATCGAGATGAATTTTACGGACTAGAATTTATGGTATCATCTGATGACATATATTGATGAGGACAGTGAGAAAGGTAAAACGTCTACTTTGGTTATGGAACCTAGAGTTTATCGCAGCCATATTAGCCGTCGTGATGAGAACGTAGGAACCTAACTTGGATGTACATACTTTAGTTATGAGATTTAGAGTTTCTCGCAGCCATACCGGTTGGCGTGGCGAGGATTCTAGATGACATGATTATAGAGTTGCATACCTTAGTTACGGAACCTGTCGTTTATCGCATCTATGCTTACTGGCGTGGCGAGGATTCTGTGTATCATGATTTCTGACAGACGTGTATGATTATCAGGTTGTATCTTAAATTGGTTCTTAAAATATCATCTCAAGACTTATCTATTTCTGTTGTTCCAGGACTTTGTTCCATCGCTTCTTTTCTTTACTAGCAGTAAGGATACCTTCTGTCCTCAATCCAATTCCTTTTGAGCTTCTATTTCTTGAGGGTTCCTTGTTAAGTAGGATAATTAGTGACTTGTAATTATGTCTGTGTCTTGAGTATTAGTATTGACTGAGTGTGACTTGTGAGTTGTAAGTATTTCCTAGTTGGACATGTGAGCAGTAGGCCTTGATCTAGAATTAACCCATAGCATAGTACCTTGTAACAATGGTTCTAGGATAAGGTCATTAGAGACTGTGAGTAGAAGGAGAGTATAGAGTATCAGTGATAGTTCAAGAGTTAGTATCAGAGCCAACATACCCGTCCTGGATAATCATGATTATGCAATTGGATGATCTACGTGAACAATTAAGTATCCAGGAATTGTGTTAAGGATTTATGGAGCATGATGTTCAATTTGATGATTGATATCGAAAGTGTTAAAGGTAAGGAAATGTATATGCATAAAGGGTTTAATGAGATGTCATAAGTAGAGAAATATCAGGATTAGTAATGGAAGTTGTGAAGTGTATCACAATTAGTTTAACAGGCTGTAAAAGGATTAAGAGATATGCTTATACATCAATCGAGATATAGAACCATATGCCTGCCCTTGAGATTCAAGTAAAGCATGGGCATTATAGAAAGTGCATATGGTCATGAGTTCTAATGAGCTTGATGAGATAATCCATTAATGAAGCTAATACCAAGAGTGCTAATGATTCTATATCGAGGATTAGTCGAGGATGACATTAATAACAGTAAGCACTCTGTGTGATGATAATTAGATGATATACCCGTTGACATAAATTGAAATCATGAAAGAAAATACAGGTGATGATAACTTGATCATTGGAGGTAATAGTACAAGTGATTCAGGCAGTACAATTTTAGTACCCAGTTGGCAGTTGTAGGCAATAGAGGTTTTGAGTGCACCTCGAGTATCAGAGACCGTGAGCACTTATATGTATAATTGTGGATTTATAAATTAAAGAGTGGAAATGAATTTTTAATTTTTTGAATTTTAAGGAGTTGAGATTTTATGTTGTTAAAATATTGAGGATTTAAATTTGATTCAATAAACATAGTTAAGGCTACAAAGATTTTAGAAGTGATTAAATTTTATTTCGATGTGGAGTATCTGATTTTGAGGAGGTATATGCATTTTATTTTAAGTTGATCGAGAAGTTAAACCTTGACGATTATTTTGGGGATTAATTTTTGGTAGATGAGAGATATGAATATTAATATATGAGTAGATGATATACATGTGTAAGGATCTGGTGATTTGAGCATGATTGAGATGGCACCGCAGACTGACTTGGGTGTCCATCTAAAATTGTATTGGAAAAAGCATTATTTAGTAGGGTGTTGCACTTGACGTATATTTTGAGTGATAAGAGCGACTAGTATGAACAATTGTAGTAGGAACGGGAACTGTCAGAGGGTATGGTACTAAAGGGATAGAGGTATCAACTTGGATGCATTATTGAATCATGGTTATATTAGAGATTCTTGGCATCAGATTTTGGTATTAATGAACAGGTGTGTGCAGTACGGATATATTCATAGATTTTGTGGATTAATGATTAGTTGATATGGGTACCAGTGTACAGGAATATGAATTTGTTAGTGAATGTGCTAAGTTAAGTGTTTGTTAGAGATAGGAGATACTGCAAGAAATAGGTTAGCAGGTTCTTTCTTTCCCTCCTAATGATTCCTTCTTCCATCTTTCGATTGATTGTTTTTCCTAATACTATAGTTCGTATTCATGATTTTCTTGTTAGAATATAACTAGTAGTACACCCTTTAACAGAGACTGAAATACCATGACAAAAGATACATGACCTATATATTTTCTTAAATTGCATGGCTGTAGGTAAAATTTTCTTAAACCATGATCATTAGGGTTTTGACCATAGCAAAGATCTATGACGAGGTTATGACTGACAAAAAGAGACAAGAGGATTAAATTTGTGGGTGAGCATTAAATCAAATAAAGAATTTAGGGGTTGTTATAACGGAGTTGATGGATCATTGATTTTATGAAAATCAAGGTATGATTGAAATTCGAGGACAAACATTAACTTAAAGGGAGAATTAAGAAATTCACAGCCAAAAATTTGAGGATTTATTAATTTTGAGGAGGTCTTGATATGATTGAATTGATTATTAAAAATTTGAGAAATTTGAGAAATTATCATTATATGTATTTGATTGCAATATAGTAATTTAAAATTTTATATTGGGGACGTTGAATTGAAGGATCCATAAGTGTCGCATTATTAAGTATTTTGAGGAAAAAGAAAACTGAAGAATCAGATCATTGATGGATTATTGTTTGGATTAAGACTTTTTGGGACGAGAATCAATACATTGATTGAAATTAAATTTGAGGAACAGATATCAATTCCGAGTATAAATTTTTAAGTTAAATTCGTGGGAATTGTGAGGAGATGGAATCTGATTTTTATTTTGAGAATATTTCCGAAATTTTTGAAAATTGCGAAACGACAAGGTGGATTATTTCAGGATTTTGTGGGTTGTTGAATTTCACTATTTATAGAAATAATAATGTGTACGAATAAACACTCCTATGAGGACTTTAAATTTCGAGGACGAAATTCTTTTAAGGTGGGTAGACTTGTCACTACCACATTCCGAAAACAGGGGTATTTTCGACTTTTTATAATATTTAATATTATGGTAGTTATAATTAAGTAATTGCGTGATAATTATTTGTTTTGAATAAATATGTGAGGTGTGTAATTAAATATAGTAATTATATACAGTGTTCAATTATGTTGTGCTGGTAGACTTGACCTAGAAGTCAGTAGGTGAACACCTGTCCGAATTGTGGGATTCGGTATTTTAATTGTTTATTTTAGAATTTAATTCTTGGAGGTAATAATTAATTACTGTATTTTATTTAATACTTTGCGCATTGCCTTTGCTTCGATATTTGGAGCGCTACCCTGACTTTTGTCTTCCAACAAATTTCACCATCTTGCCCTAGACATGCCCGTCTCCAATTCTGCTATTTTTGCAACTCATAATTGTGCTCTCTGTACATTATTTCTGGCCGCACAAAAATCGTCGCGGACGTTATTTAATGAATCCCTATTTTGTATCGTTGTGCGTTCCAATCGAAAATTGAAGGCAATCTTGACCTATTTTTCGTGCGACCCAAATTAGGGTAATATTCTGTTCTGAGTCTACTTCATTATTGGTATTGATGACCTGACCTGATTTTGGCTCCATGTACTCCTAATTAATTGTTGAATACAACTCGCATTTATTTCTAATTAATTTGAGGATACCATTTTATCTGATTCCGTAAATTCCAATTTAATTCCAGTGCCCTGTTATTTGAGCCCACACAAAACTTACAGCGCCCCCTGACCCTACAAAACACCGGACACCGAATCGGCCGCCAAATTTTTGTCATTTTATGTGTTTGTGCAATTTCCCGAATTTAAGGGGCTAAGTTGCAATTATTCAATTGTAGGTGTCATCACCCCATTGTCCAAGACCAAATGGAAAGATTATTTACTTGTGGACCAAATTGTATTTTTCCCACATGAAATTTCCTTCATAAACAATCTGGACCACCCATTTAATTGGGTGCATCCTCACCATTGATTTACCCACACCCTCATCCTATTTAATGTCCTATCTACATCAAACCCTAATCCCTAGACAACCTAGGAAACACCACCCTCCTCAAGCCTCCACAATTCCTCTTTCCTACGTATGTAGCTTCTCCTTCCTTTCTTCTTCTCTTTTCTTCTTCTCCTTCTCCTTCTCTTTCTTCTTCTTCCTTTCTTCATTAATTTCAAAAATTTGAATTGAAGGAAGGGGGGAAAACTGAAAGCTGTTCATTCCTACCCCGGCCTGTCCGGCCATTCCCTCCGGCCCGGCGGCCCCTCTGGCCACTCCGGCGGATCAGCCAAGCCCGACCCCCGGCGCTGCTGTTCTTCTTCGAGTCCCCAGACCCTCCGGCGGCCTGGCCTGCTGCTCGACCCAACCGACCTCCGGCTCTCATCCCGGCGGCTACTCGGTCCTACTGCCCCGACCCCCCGCTGACTGCACCCCCGGCGATCGGACCCCGAGCATCCTCCCTCTGCACTTCTTCCCCGGCCAGTACTCCGGCCCCCTCACGAGTTCCCCTCCGGCTGTACCCCCGGCGAGCGGCCAACCCAACTTCCCGTAGCAGTTCCCGGCTGCTCTCCTCCCCTCTTCCTGGGTGCAACCCCGCTGCTCCTCCTCCTAGCTCCTCGGCACCGGCCACGAACCCCCGCCGAGGACCACGTTCCTCCTCCCCTGCACTCGGCCATCTTCTCCGGCCTGAGTTCGGTTCGACAGCCACCTACAACCCCCTGGCTGTAAGCTCCTCCTCTCCCTCTCCTTCTTCCCTTTTTGGTAGCAATACATGTATATATATACAATGTATGTGAGTATGTATTGTGTAGGTATAAATGTGTATACGTATATGTATATATTAACATATGTATTTATATTAATGTGTAATAGTATATGTATTAGCATATATTAATTAATGCGTAGATAGATATACGTATATAAATGCGTATACGTATATTGGTATGTATTGTGTGTAAATGTATATGTATGCGTATATATTTAATATATATATGTATATATATTTAACATGAGTTATATATATAATTACGTATTCTAGTATGTATAATTAAATTTGTATATATATATATATTTAGTATATGCCTATAGTTATTTTTGGTATATATATATAAATATATACTTACATATATATATATATATATATATATATATATATATATATATATATATATATATATATGTATGTATATTTTGGTATAGATATACAATTATTTATTTGGTATAATTTCATGTAGTATATGTGTAATAAAACATATTTTAATATACGATATAATTGGCATCTGTATATATATATATAGTATAAATTTAATTTGGTAAATTAATATTAGTATATTTTAATAATGATGATGACAATATATATGTATATTCTAAAACTGTATTTTTGAATATATATATGAGTATACGTATGGTTCAACTAGTATATATATATATATACGATATATGATTAATTGATATATATATATATTGTATGTGCATTAAATTGGTATATATGTATATCTGTATTTTCAGTATATGTTGGTAATTGTTAATTGGTATATGTTTAACAAAAACATAATTTGGCATATATAAATAAATGTAGCATAATATATATATTTTGGTATAATTATATTGGTAAAGTATATATTAAATTAATACTTTTTGGTAAAAATATGTGTACCCATATATATATATACATGTATAAACATATTTTTGGTAAATAAATATATACAGTATAAAACTGTATTGATATATATACATATGTACTTGTAAAACATATTTTGGTATATGTAACAAATGTATATTTCACTAGTACATATATATGTATACATGTATATTCAGTAAATGTATATTCTTAAATATAGTTCTTATGAATAAATGTGTAATGTATATTTATAATATATATATATATTTATATACCTCTATTTAGTGTATCTACACTTATATGTATTTTTGTACAAAACTACTGATATACGTTTATATGTGTACTTTATACGTATTAAACTGATACATATATATATTCTCTGAGTATAAATGTATATTTATTTATGTATATCCTACTAGATGACCCTAGTTGACTAGTGCCTTGCCTGGCAGAGCCCCTGAGTTCATGTATTTGTGATGTGTTAGTGTAGCACCTGATGCAAATATTGTATTGATATATTTTTAGGACTGTTGGTTCCTCCAGACGATACTCTGGGACAGGACATTGGTTTTACCAGCTAAGGACCCAAGGCAAGTACATTCTCTGATTAGTTTCTAAATTATGATATCTCCTATGTTCACTGTATCTAGTGTAGGTATACATGCTCTTGACACGTTGGTTACACGGATTGGTATACACGGATCTCGTCATGAGATGTTATTCCTTATTCATGGTGTAGCTTGTACAAGACTTGTTTTCCTTGATATCTTGTGCATGTACAGACACTGATTCCCGGGGAGATTTGCTACCTTCCTAGGAAATCCCGTGCCATAGCGTACCATGATTGGATCTACTATACCAGTCGGGGGTTCGGGGAGTACTTTAGTGTAGATATGTGATCATACCCAACTTTATATGCACCATAGCTCACCCCACATCTCACGTCGGGTGCGGCCTGACCATTTACATGCTCCATAGCTGTTACGTGTGATTAGCCTGATCTCTACATGCATCATAGCTAACCAACGGTTAGCCTGACTTTATATGAACCATAGCTAATCACATGTAACCAGCCTGATCAAGTTCCCAAGCCGATCACATATTAAAACTAGTACTCACACACTTAGTCATAGGGTTCTTGCTCATTGACATATTGTTCTTTTCCTGCATTTACTTACAGTATTTCCAGTATTTCTCTCATTGTACATTTCTCGTACCTATACATGCATCTGGTATGTTTCCATCTAGAACTGCTACATAGTTTATGTCATTTATATAGAACTGCTATTTAGAGATGTACTTTGCTTCTTCCTGACTGGAAAATATTTTTCCAGACTGTGACCTTAGTGGACTTGTTTCTGACACTTGGGGATTGGTTGTTACTGATTTCAGGTATGATTATTTTGTCAGTAGACTTGTGTTGTATTCTTTTGTTTCTTCAAATTCTTATCGTGCTATAGTTGTGATTGAGTATGTTGTTCATTTTATAGTGTTATCCGTGTCTCCTTATGGAGTTGGATACTAGTGTGAGATTATTTAGATAGTACTTGACCTAGACAGCGTTCTACCGCCGATGCTGCGGCGTAGGCTGGACGTACCCACGCACTCGTGCCCCTAAACCGGGTGCGGGTCTTGACACGTTTTTAGTGGTGGCCCATGCAGGTCAGACTTCGCAAGTTGTGCGATGTCGTGGTAGTGTGACGTCTTCGTTGTACTACTGCGTGCCTGCTATAGGACATAGGACATAGGATACTAGGATGAGAGGGGATACTCAATCACAAATTATTTGAGAGATTCCTGGGACGACCCTTGAGAATCTCATTATAAATTCCAATTTAAATCCTTCCCCCTTGTTCCCGTCTGCTCTCGCTTGTTGTTGTTGAACTTGATCCTTATTGATCAGTTATTAAATTAAAATCTTGGTATCATTGTTGAGTTTGATTCTTGTTGACCAGTTGTTAAATTTAATTCTTGGTATCGTTGTTGAATTGATTTCATATCGAGATAAATTTTACGGACTAGAATTTATGGTATCATCTGATGACATATATTGATGAGGACAGTGAGAAAGGTAAAACGTCTACTTTGGTTATGGAACCTAGAGTTTATCGCAGCCATATTAGCCGTCGTGACGAGAACGTAGGAACCTAACTTGGATGTACATACTTTAGTTATGAGATTTAGAGTTTCTCGCAGCCATACCGGTTGGCGTGGCGAGGATTCTAGATGACATGATTATAGAGTTGCATACCTTAGTTACGGAACCTGTCGTTTATCGCATCTATGCTTACTGGCGTGGCGAGGATTCTGTGTGTCATGATTTCTGACAGACGTGTATGATTATCAGGTTGTATCTTAAATTGGTTCTTAAAATATCATCTCAAGACTTATCTATTTTTGTTGTTCCAGGACTTTGTTCCATCGCTTCTTTTCTTTACTAGCAGTAAGGATACCTTCTGTCCTCAATCCAATTCCTTTTAAGCTTCTATTTCTTGAGGGTTCCTTGTTAAGTAGGATAATTAGTGACTTGTAATTATGTCTGTGTCTTGAGTATTAGTATTGACTGAGTGTGACTTGTGAGTTGTAAGTATTTCCTAGTTGGACATGTGAGCAGTAGGCCTTGATCTAGAATTAACCCATAGCATAGTACCTTGTAACAATGGTTCTAGGATAAGGTCATTAGAGACTGTGAGTAGAAGGAGAGTATAGAGTATCAGTGATAGTTCAAGAGTTAGTATCAGAGCCAACATATCTGTCCTGGATAATCATGATTATGCAATTGGATGATCTACGTGAATAATTAAGTATCCAGGAATTGTGTTAAGGATTTATGGAGCATGATGTTCAATTTGATGATTGATATCGAAAGTGTTAAAGGTAAGGAAATGTATATGCATAAAGGGTTTAATGAGATGTCATAAGTAGAGAAATATCAGGATTAGTAATGGAAGTTGTGAAGTGTATCACAATTAGTTTAACAGGCTGTAAAAGGATTAAGAGATATGCTTATACATCAATCGAGATATAGAACCATATGCCTGCCCTTGAGATTCAAGTAAAGCATGGGCATTATAGAAAGTGCATATGGTCATGAGTTCTAATGAGCTTGATGAGATAATCCATTAATGAAGCTAATACCAAGAGTGCTAATGATTCTATATCGAGGATTAGTCGAGGATGACATTAATAACAGTAAGCACTCTGTGTGATGATAATTAGATGATATACCCGTTGACATAAATTGAAATCATGAAAGAAAATACAGGTGATGATAACTTGATCATTGGAGGTAATAGTACAAGTGATTCAGGCAGTACAATTTTAGTACCCAGTTGGCAGTTGTAGGCAATAGAGGTTTTGAGTGCACCTCGAGTATCAGAGACCGTGAGCACTTATATGTATAATTGTGGATTTATAAATTAAAGAGTGGAAATGAATTTTTAATTTTTTGAATTTTAAGGAGTTGAGATTTTATGTTGTTAAAATATTGAGGATTTAAATTTGATTCAATAAACATAGTTAAGGCTACAAAGATTTTAGAAGTGATTAAATTTTATTTCGATGTGGAGTATCTGATTTTGAGGAGGTATATGCATTTTATTTTAAGTTGATCGAGAAGTTAAACCTTGACGATTATTTTGGGGATTAATTTTTGGTAGATGAGAGATATGAATATTAATATATGAGTAGATGATATACATGTGTAAGGATCTGGTGATTTGAGCATGATTGAGATGGCACCGCAGACTGACTTGGGTGTCCATCTAAAATTGTATTGGAAAAAGCATTATTTAGTAGGGTGTTGCACTTGACGTATATTTTGAGTGATAAGAGCGACTAGTATGAACAATTGTAGTAGGAACGGGAACTGTCAGAGGGTATGGTACTAAAGGGATAGAGGTATCAACTTGGATGCATTATTGAATCATGGTTATATTAGAGATTCTTGGCATCAGATTTTGGTATTAATGAACAGGTGTGTGCAGTACGGATATATTCATAGATTTTGTGGATTAATGATTAGTTGATATGGGTACCAGTGTACAGGAATATGAATTTGTTAGTGAATGTGCTAAGTTAAGTGTTTGTTAGAGATAGGAGATACTGCAAGAAATAGGTTAGCAGGTTCTTTCTTTCCCTCCTAATGATTCCTTCTTCCATCTTTCGATTGATTGTTTTTCCTAATACTATAGTTCGTATTCATGATTTTCTTGTTAGAATATAACTAGTAGTACACCCTTTAACAGAGACTGAAATACCATGACAAAAGATACATGACCTATATATTTTCTTAAATTGCATGGCTGTAGGTAGAATTTTCTTAAACCATGATCATTAGGGTTTTGACCATAGCAAAGATCTATGACGAGGTTATGACTGACAAAAAGAGACAAGAGGATTAAATTTGTGGGTGAGCATTAAATCAAATAAAGAATTTAGGGGTTGTTATAACGGAGTTGATGGATCATTGATTTTATGAAAATCGAGGTATGATTGAAATTCGAGGACAAACATTAACTTAAAGGGAGAATTAAGAAATTCACAGAGCCAAAAATTTGAGGATTTATTAATTTTGAGGAGGTCTTGATATGATTGAATTGATTATTAAAAATTTGAGAAATTTGAGAAATTATCATTATATGTATTTGATTGCAATATAGTAATTTAAAATTTTATATTGGGGACGTTGAATTGAAGGATCCATAAGTGTCGCATTATTAAGTATTTTGAGGAAAAAGAAAACTGAAGAATCAGATCATTGATGGATTATTGTTTGGATTAAGACTTTTTGGGACGAGAATCAATACATTGAATGAAATTAAATTTGAGGAACAGATATCAATTCCGAGTATAAATTTTTAAGTTAAATTCGTGGGAATTGTGAGGAGATGGAATCTGATTTTTATTTTGAGAAAGCAATCAAGGGCCAAGCATTGGCCAACTTCTTGGCTGCCCATCTGGTGCCAAAAATGTAATGCCCCGATTCGTACGGTGTATTACGCTGAGTCAGATTAAAATGAGGCATTTAGGTTAGTTGCACAACAAAAGTCAGAATGGGAACGAGGCATCTAGTTGCTTACAATTTGATAAGACAGATTCATGAGCAAGTATTGATTCTGGTTTTGGTTTCTGTTCACCATTAAAATTGATTGCTTCAATAACAAACAGAAGAAAGTACAAAGAGGTCCTAGACAACAAATCTAAATACAAATTTTTGATTATGGGGTACGACGATGGACAAAGAGCGCTATGGCAGCTCTTTTACTCCGTTGATGATCCAACGCAGGGTGAAGAAGCTCTCGTCTGTTCACTCCCCTCTCCTCTGTTGTTCTCTGTCTGTTTCTCTCTGTGTGTGTTTGTGTCCCTCTGTGTGTCTTGGGCATTTCACCCTAGTATATATAGTCATCCTTGGGTGCGCATATGTTAGGTCGCGTAGATGCTAGAGGAAGCCACGTGTACCTTAATAACATAGTGCAACTGTAAGCGTGAGTAGGCCAAGCTGCCACGTAGGCGCTTGTTAGAATTTTTTGTTGCTAAAGATCTGGGCGGTTCTCATCCTTTGCGGGCGGGTCAATTTTGACACGTGGCCTGTACTTGGTTGGAGAGAGCTACTTCAGTTATAACAGCAAGACTTGATTTTCATAGAGTCTGAGATACATATGGCCAGCGATGCATGGAGTCTGGGACGCACGAGGCCAGAGATGCATAGAACGCATGGAGTCTGGGATACATGGGGCCAGATATGCATAGAATCTTTTTTGGGCTGTACACGTGGCGCTGCACACCCATCGAGAGTGAAGTTCTGTGATGATGTGAGACTTCTGTCGTTTAATCTGTTTATATTATTTGAGGCAATCAGAAAAATCCTTTTTGTCAGGATTCTCTGTCAGAGATGATCCTGTTGACGGGATGCCATGTCAGGTCCATCTGTGGCCAAGACTGCTTCGGTTGATTGGGACGTATAGACGTCCCTTTGTTGGGCCGCAGGGTGCCTCTACGGCCTGAGTCTGCTTAAGGGGTGCATGGTTTGTTTTGGCGCCTGAATGCATACTTTCATGCTTCTACAAGACCCCCTTCAAAGTTTTTAAACTGATAAGTTTGGTATACTTTGAATAAGAAGCATGGAGAAGATGTCTTCGGTCGCATGAATATTGTGTCGTATGGCCATTGGGACCGTATGGTCGTGGGCTGCATAGTCGTGGGCTATACGGATGAGTGTTTCCAGGCTGTCATATCTCTATTTAATGCAGGATTCGATTCGATCCTCGGGGAGATTTCTTGGGATTCTGAGCCATCTCATGACGCGGAGCACGACACGACGGTTCACTTCTGGGTGACGACGGATCGAGAATTCAAGCACCATTCTCATCCTAGGTTTCCACGTGGATGGAGGCATTTTGGGCTATAAAAGAGGGAAAGTCGGGAAAGATAGAGACTCTTTGCTATTTCTTCCTCCCTTGTTGTGATTTCTCTTTTTTTTTGTCGACAACTGCCATGGATTCTCGAGCTCCTTCTTCTTCCACTGCTGCCAAGGGCAAGGGCCTAGCTACTGAGGCTTCGGTCCAAAAGAAGAAGGGCCCTGGAAGAGGGAAGATTTTTGCTTTCGGGGGCGGCTCCCTGAAGATTCCTTCTGACGTGCAAAATCCCGTCAAAGGTAGGGTTCCCTCTGGGGACGATGACAAATGAAAATCCTGAGACATTTCTTATATGGTTCATTGAATGGATGAAGAGACTTGCGCGGCCTTCTTCCTGATCTCGTTGCTTGAGTGCACAGACCTCTGACTTGACCTCTCGCATGGATGCGCTGTTTTGCGATGCGCAGCCTGTGTGTCTGTCGCATGGGTGGTTACCCTGCTTTGCGCAGATCTAGTCTGCGCCTTGTGTGGATGATACATGTGGCTTTTTGTTGCGATACTTTTGCACATGTGCTAATTTGCACTTCTTTTATGTTCTTTACAATGAGCTTGTCCACTACTCCTTCTGGTGAGTTAATTCTTAACCCTGAGCGGGTCCCGTTGAGCATGAACTTTACGGTTATGACTGCCTCCGTACAAGTCCAACTGGATAGGGATTTCTTGTCCGAGAGGCAAGAGATGATTGCTGGCTAGAGCAATTTTTACCTTCAAATCTAGATGAACACAGGAAAAAGTCCTGATGGGAAGGATCACTTTTTCAAGAAACCCTTCTTTCTTTTTAGGGATGCGATGACTTCCTTTGCTTCAGAATTTGGGAAGTCCAAGGAGAGCTGGACTTTCACCAATTATGGGGCAAAGATGTCGATGCCCGCTTTCGAGCGCCATATGCCTTTGTCGGACTTCCACGTAGTAATGAGCCGGAGGAAGATGAACTAGAACCTGACTCCAGAGCCAAGGGGGGCCCTCCTTGGTAACATCCGACATGGATCGAATCTGAGCAAGGGGACTTTCTCTTGCCATAAGGAGTCACCTTCATACTTTTCTCTTGGGTTGGCACCTGGGGTTGTTAGGAGTGATTTATGGCCAAACCTTGACCCTTACGCTGTAGACACGTTCCTCCACCAAGTGGCCAAGAAAGGGAGTTATCCTTCTGGTCAATTAAGGACTCTTGGTTAGGCCCATTTCAGTTCCTCGTGGTGTCGGTTGACCCGATGGGTGATGAGATTCTATGAGCAGGAACAACGGGATGCCAATATCTTTCATCTGGTGTGGGGCACCTGCTATGACCTGGAGATGAATCGTTGCCTCTTTATCGCCTTGATGGAGATGTATAACTGCCATACGGGAACTTTCTTCACGCCTGGTGGTGAGATGGGGCTTGCTTTGCATGAGATGCATTAAGTGTCGAAGCTCCCCTGGGACGATGTGCCTTACGAGAAATATGCCCCGAGTAACAACAAACTAGGGGACCTCGAAAAGGAGGATCCGGAGCTCGTAGCAGTTTACGCGGAGCTATTGTGCCATCATAGTATCTGCCAGAGAATGTATAAGGAGGAGAAGCCGTCCGAAGGGGACATCCCCCACATTACTGTATGGACGCACTATTTTTCCCCGGAGGAGCTCGAGTCGGACGAAGTTTATGTCCGTGGGCCACAATCCCAAGAGGTTGTCGCGACTTTGATCCAGAAGTATCGCGATGCGTCTATCGCTCATGATCTGTCTGCCTAGAGCGAGGAGTTAAGCTACTTCTTCATTGATACCTGCGAGATATGTGAGAAGGCACTGCTAGCGGGATACCTGATGATCTGGCTACGCAGCTGCGTGTTCACGGGTGGTTCGGGCTCGATTGAGAGAATCAGTCGTAATCTCATTCTCCCAGCCGTGCGGTTGGCTTTTGGCCATCCTCTTGCGCTGCTACCCGCGATGGTCTGCTGCATCCCCCGCGGTCTCAGACACTTTGCCTCCAAGGTGAAGCACAAAGGGGTTAGAAAGTTCAATAGGGTGGAGTTACCCTATCACTACTTGATGGGTTGGCTTTTATTGCACCATCGGTCCTTAATGAGTCCCGGCACCCAGGAAGGAATGTTGGAGGGGGATGCTGTTATCCGTCGCTACCGGGAGATAAAGTGGAAGTGCGAGGATGTGCCCTCTTGTAGGAGCAAGCTTGCTTATCTAAATGGTTGGACATTCTTTAGCACTGTCCCCAATTTTACTGAGGGAAAAATGAGTGCTATTCACCGAGACAGTAAGGCTGCTGATCGTCCGCTGTCGGCAAAACTTTACCGCTGGCTCCTCACTATCCGTCCTTGCCATTTGGTGTATCAAAATTGGGCTGACGTCTACTTGGATCCCAATCTACCCAGTCATTTTGCTCGTTAGTTCGGGTATAGCCAACTTATGTTGGATACTCCTAGTGCTTTCCTCGGCTATTGCGGTAATCTTCTCGATGGTGCTCGTGCATGGAGCTACTATGACGCCGTCGGAACCCAAGTTGAGTTTGTATTGCCGGTGGTTGATATCGTGCCGCCCATGCTGTTTGCTACAGGGATTCTCTACTGAATAGTCAATGCTCCCCCGTCTGATTATGACCCTGGGACGAGCTACCTGGCGGGAAATATTTTTGCGCCTCTATCTTCGAAAGGTCGACGAATGCCCAAAAAGGGCAAATGCATGGCCCGACCTTTGCTTGTTGATTCAGACCCGCCGACTGATGAGGGGACTCCTTCTGATGGCCCTCCTACTCCTAAGCGCAAATCGATTTTGGCTCGCCACCCGAGTCATTCCAAGCGAGCGCGAGTCGAGAATGCTCCGGAAGTAGGGCTTATAGAAGGATCCGATCCTCCTGCGGGGGATGCAAGAGAGAAGGTAGGACCCAGTGCACTGGTATCTTTTGAACTGGACCCCACTTTAGATGTAATAGCGGTGTCCGTAAGACCTCTTAATTTGATTCTTGCGACTCCTCTATATGAACATCTTTCTTCTGGTCTGCTTGAAACTTTGCATCCACAAGGGAGACGGGACCACCCTTGGTGGTCTACGATTGCTAGGGTCTCTTACGCAGAATGAGATGAAGAGTCGATGTATCCTGATCCTGAGGTCGCGAATGAGGAGCTTGCCCCTGAGAATTTAGGCGAGCATATCCCCGAGGGGTATCTGGTGGAACCGACAATCCCCTCACCTCGATGAATAATTCGAACGTTGTCGAGGTGGCTCAACAAATCCTATCATTTGTTTCGGATATGTTGTTTCGCCTTTTCTCGTGGGATGAGATCTTTCGTCTTTATTTTTTATTTTCTTGGTGCGGTCAGTCACATGTGATTTTGGCCTCGCAGACTCAACTTCTCCTCTGAGGATGGTGAATATGGCCTCTGAGAAAGATACGAAAGAAGACAAAGATGGGGGGCTGGTTCGAAGGAAGTCCACTCTCCCTCCCCCTACTAGGGGTGGAGAATATCCGTCGGAACCTTCTGTCGCGGTTAGTGTACGGAAAGCCTCTACCTCTGCGAGTTTATCTGGTGCGGCAACCGCTTTATCGCCTCCACGGGGTGACATTGGACGACCTAAAGTTGTGGCTTCCTTAGTTGTTGGAGATCGCTGCCCTCCCGCGGGGTCCATTCCTGGCCTTGCTAGTGTGAAGGCCAAGCTTGCCAGTTTGCCTGGCATCCAGACACTAATTTCGGCAGGACAAAGCTTGGCTGCTGCGAAAGCAGTTCATCGTCCGACACCTGTAGTTCCACTATCCGACTTGTCGAGTGCTGTCCCCTCTGTTTCACATGCTACTTCAACTGTCGAATTGCTTGTAATTCCTTTGGCTTCATCTCCCTTGACGCCCTCTACGAAAGTTGCGGTGATGGCTACTTCGAAAGTTATCCTTCAGGGCTTTTACATATTGTTGAAGCAAGGGGTCCAAAATGTAATGGTTAGAGGGATGCCCTTCGTTTGGTCCAAGAACAGTGCCCTGGGGCAGATACATATTTTGAAGACCCTTCCTGACTCTGAGCAGATGGCTAACCCGCTGTTTCAGAAATTAATTAAAGTGGAACAACGCTTGGACGAGTTACAACGGGTGTGACAGGATGACGTCGCTGCAACCCTACTCACGGAGTATGAACGTCTCCTGGACTTCGTAAAACAAGTAAAGGCTGCCTATGGGCAAACCAAGATGGGTCTCGAGCAGGAACACCAGAAACTGGAACTCCAACGTATTGCGTTGGACGCAGATGAGGCGGCTAGTTTCGCCCGGGAAGATGGTTTCTCTCACACTATTGCTGAGATCCAGACGCATATAGCATAACTCCAGGCCAACCTTAAGATCTTGGAGGGTGACGTTCGTGAGGCCCGTCAAGAGCGGGAGGTTATCCATGCGCAATCTCTCACTGTAGCCCAGTTTTCTACCGCAATTGAAGGGACTTTAAAGAGACCGGAGGAGAAGCACCAGGCTTACACTCACCTTGATAGTCCTGCTGCCATTGCTTAAGAAGTCTAGCGCCGAGTCAGGATTCGGATTGATGCCAGAGTGGGTAGTCTCCGAGAGCGCTTAGAGGAGTTGTGCACCGATCAGTAGTATCAGTGGTTGTCTCTTTCTTTTTATTTTGATTGAGGCGTTGGTAAGTCCTCAAATGTTGTTTTCTTTTAGTTCCCCATTTAGGGGAAAATAATAATAAAAAAAAGAAACTTTTTTCCTTTTGTTGGAATTATCCGTATAAACTTTGGGTATTGCACTAGAGGTAATGTGGACGTAGTACAACACCGTAGTTGCTAAGGATATCCTACTGGGGATCTTTGGGGGACTTATTACTTCTTGCACACGAGAGTGCAAGTAATAAGTTTGAAGCGGGCCTTGCCAGAGGTGATATGGATGTGACAAGTTTGGTGGACTTAACACCATTGGTGTACTTAAATTTAAGCACGGGTGATAAGTTGAGGTGACGACTGATGATAGTCGTAGGGAGAGGTTTGCTCAGAGGTCACATGGACATGGCAAATTTCTCGAGAGATAACGTGAGGACGATAGCTTAGGGGTGACATAGACGTGAGCTGATCGGAAGTCATACCGAGAGGTTAGGTATGATTCCGATATTTTTAAGGAAAAGAAAGTGAGCCAGAGGTAATGTGGACGTGGTTGTTTGCTTCCGTTGAGGACATCCCACTGGGGGACCTTTGGTGGACTTATACCTTGTGTACTAGATTGCAAGTAATAAGTTCGAAAAGAATACCTATCAGAGGTAATATGGACGTGATAGGTTTTGTAGATCCATTACTTTTTACGCATTTGAGTGCAAGTAATGGATTTAAGACAAGCCCTGCCAAAGGTAATATGGACGTGGCAGATTTTGTGGACGTAACACCGCTGGCGTACCTTGGAAAGGATGGGTGATAAGTGGGGATAACAACCGATATCAGAGATAATATATACGTAATAATCGATAGGCAAGACCCGGAAGGTTTGCTCAGAGGTAATATGGACATGGCAAACTCAACCGAAAAGAAATGTTAAGACGATAGTTCAGAGGTAATATGGACGTGAACCCGTGTCCGAGCAACTCGCTGAGGAGTTATTTGCTGAGTGTGGTTTATCCGAGAGTATGGATAGACATGAGGATTTCTCCGCTGGGATGATTGGTGGGACGATAGCTCAAGGGTAATATGAACATGGCTAGCATCTAACATGATTGGTTTTTTAGTGGTCACTGCGGAAGTGTGCAAGTGGACCTGAGGACTGCTCCGCAGAAGAGACTTTGAGGATCCATCATCCATTGTGTATCCAGGACCCCTGGATACAGATGACGGCTTTTACATGATTTTGTAAAGAAGGAGAAAATATTGTACATTTGCACTTGCTGGGGATAAAGAACCAAGAGTGTAGAGATGTACATCATCATTGCCCGGCTGGTGATAAGGGGAGTACAAGTCAAGTTTAGACGTAGTACTTTTTTAGGAACTTTCTGTTGATAGCCATCATGAGCAAGTCGTCGTTGGATTTTGCGAGCCGGTAGGCGCCGTTGGAGAATACTGATTTTACGACGAACGAGCCTTCCCATTTGGGTTGGAATTTGCCGGTCGTTTTGTAGGTCATAACCATCGGCCTCCTTACTGTCAGGACAAAATCACCCACTTGGTAGGTCCTCTTCTTCACCCGTTTGTTGAAGGCTCATGAGAGACGCGCTTGGTATAGCTTAATGCGCTGTTGAGCTATGAGACATTTCTCGTCGAGTGCTTCTAACTCTTGTAGCAATCAGCGGTGATTGTCTTCGACGGTTAATTGGTTGGAGAGAGCCACTCGGAGTGAAGGAATTTGGATCTCAAGTGAGAGGACCGTTTCACTTCCGTACACCAGAGAGAGACGTATTGCCAGTAGCTGTCTGGACCGTTGTATGGTAGGCCCAGAGGCATTCACCCAACTTTTTGTTCCAGTCGCATTTATTGGAAGATAAAAACTTTTTGAGAAGCTTTATGATGGTCTTGTTGAAGGCTTTTGCCAGACCATTTGTCCCTAGATTATAGGCAGTCGACGCTACATTCTGAATCTGGTTTTTGTCGTAGAACCGATAGAATGGATGACTTACGAACTGTGGACTATTGTCATGGATGATCCTTCGTGGAAAGCCGAAGCGGTATATGACGTGATGCTTGACGAAGCTGATCATGTTGGATGTCTTGACTTTCGCGAGTTGTACTGCTTTCGCCCACTTGGAGAAGTAGTCGGTGATGGCGAGGATGAACTGATGTCCTTTGGATGAAGGTGGACTAATCGGTCCAATGATGTCCATACCCCAGTGTTCGAAGCGGACCACTAGCATCCTTTGAGTGGACATGAGCTTGGCTACGTCGGATTATGCCACAGCTTTTTCATCAGAAGAGAAAGACGTCTGTCATGCCCCAATTTTTGCCTAATCGATAATCGTCCCCCGGACGTGATGCCGTGCATGCGTAAGGCGTGCGTGCACAAGGCCTAGGCATAATGATATACTATAGAACAATGCAACAGAGTACGCAAATAAGATAACACACATTTGAGGCATAAAAAAGTTTTTTTTATTGATAATGAACATATGTCTACATACTCTTGACCCAAAAGTAAAAAGATGCCGCACGGGCTTACAACTTGGACGCAAAATAAGATAGCCGATCCATACATTATATCATTTACTAGTATTTCAAAAGCACAAAACACCTTGGGTGCGAGTTAGCATCATCGCCTAAGAGCTTCAAAAGGGAAGTACAAGATCCTTTCATTAGTATGTACTTGGGCATCAAAACTCACAGCACAAACACGTCTACTGATCTGGGAAGGGTTGGAGAAAGCTTCATCTCCTCGTCGCGTCGCCTCGGCTCGGGCAACCTGCTGCAATGAGGGCCAGTACTTTGAAAAGTACCGGTGAGGGCGAGCTAACCCAACATACCAAATCAATATTGTATTCATGTGAACATGCAACATTTTATTATGTGATTTTTCTATCTTGCTTTAGTTCATTTCTTTATATGCGATAGAATGGAATTACATAACAAAATGTGCCACCGTTCGGTGACTTTACCTGTACCGTCTGAACCACCTGTACAAATCTTACCATGAACTTCCCAGCCACAAAGACATAATTAGTCTGCACAGTTTAAATATACATAAAGATCACTGTCTTGACGAGCCATTATGGATTATATTCTGGGTAGACGGCGATGCTTGCAGCGCAGGTAGCGAGCCCCACTACAAACTCCTGCCTCACCTGTGCTAAGTTGCTAGCACGACTAACTGATGTTCTGCCCGGGACGAATCGGCCCGGTGCTCCGGTGACCGTTCGTAGGAACCAAGACCCTTGTGCACAAGATTATCCATGACTATTGATGATCTGAACACTAAGTTAACATACAATGCATTTCAAACATCAATAAGAACGGAACTGCTTTAGTATAATGCGATGGCATAGTCTACTGGCTGTTATAATTAATTCACAAGTTATATACTATTCATTGAGCAGTCATAGATGAATAAGTTCTAACTATAACTGAACACAAAATAGCTATATGTATAAAGAGCATGCACGCATCAATATGATCGCATAGAATTCTGTATGACAAGCATTATAAGTGTTTCAAGTCTACTTCTTCTTTATTCAGACTCAATTTTATTGTTTTGGTATCGTTTGATCGGGTGCACAAATGAGTCAATTTATTAAGAACAAAGACTTGGAAGAAGGGTGCTAATCGAAATAAAGCCACTCACTAGTTGGTGAACTGGGAGAAAGAAAGGGAGATCTCCAAGACTCCGCTCATGCGTCGCCTACATGGTCACCTGCACGCACCAACAGATGATCAATATCCCCTGCTTTGGTCTCCAAGGATTTGATACAAAATACGAGATCCTAAGAATGAAGGCAATGGAATCCATCGAAACCGTTCAAGAAAATGCAAGTCACAAAACCAACAAGAAAGCAACCAAGCGGCATCGAAAACGGGCAAGAAAACTGTAAACTCCCTCGACCAGATTTCAGTAATTTAGGATTAGTTTTGACTAATTAGAATTATTGCAACTTTTTAAAATTTTATTTATTATATATTCTACTGATTGTGCACCTGTTTATTACACAATTAATTAGGACATCCCACTAGCTGTTAAACCCTAAACAAATTTTACATACCTGCCCTAGACTTGTTAGACTACTTTTCCTGTATTTTTAGCAACTCCCAGAAACCTCGTTTAGTGCTTCGTTTAGTCGCACAAATATCGTTACAAACGTACGTATTTATCTCCTATTTAAATTTCTGCTCTTTACCATTCTCTGTACCCCTAGAGATTTGAGGACCAGTAAGCACCTGTTTGCCCAATCAAAAATACGATAATATTCTACTCTAATTATACTTCAATTATCGTTTTGACACCGTAGAAAAATTATGACCCTAACAGCCTCAAAATAATTAGTGAACACCGTGCGCAGTATTTATTAAATAATAAATACGATGACCATATCATCTGAAAAATCAGTCCCTACATCTGCCCAGACTCACCCCACACTGTCCAAAACATTTTCCCCAGCTATTTTCCTTATTTCTTTACAATTCAGAATTTCGGGAAATCAGTAATTAAAATTTGGTAAATTGCGAAATTACGCAAAAGACAAATTTTATGCTTTTACGCAATTTATGAAAAGTTAGGGGTTTTTATGCAAAATTGCATGCAAGGTGGCATAATTTTATTGGCTAGACCATAGGTGTGTGGGACCCACCCAAAAACACCCAGAAAAATCCTGAATAAATATCCAAAAATCAAAATTACCTAAAAGACCCTGAACTTCCCTGTATTTACTAAACTGCCACTCAACTAAACCTATATAAACCCCTCACCCCCTCCCTTTCAATCCCCACAGCCCCTTCCCTCCGCCACCTCCGGCCACCCTACTCCGACCAACCCTCCACCCTGACCCCCTCTCCCCTCCGGCCAAGCCCCACCGCCGGCACCACCCTGCTCCGCCGGCCACAGCCCCCGCAACCTCCCCACTCCCTCACTGCCCACAGCAGCCACCACCACCCGAGCCACCCCCTAAGCCACCCTCCGCCACCGTGCACCGCCACCACCCTCACCACTCGACTCGCCACCCTCCCCTCCACCGGACCACCAACCCTCACCGCCCCACGACGCCGCCTCCGCCGGCTAGAGCCCCCGCAGTCCCTCGGCTCTCCCTAACTCTAAACTACCACCCCCACCTCCGACTGCCTCCAGCCACCGCCACCGCCGTCGTGGACCTTCGCCACCACCACCAACCTGACCGCCACCCACCCCTCTGTCGAACCCGCCGCCTGCCCGGCCACCTCCGCCGCTCCTCCGCCGGCCAGAGCCCCCGCACTCAGCTGCTGCTGCTGCCAGTAGCTACTGCTGCTGTTCCCGCTCCTCCGGCCATCTCCGCCGCCGTCCTCCCGCCGGCGACCAGACGTGGGCCCCCCTGCCACCTGTCAGGTATAATATACCTATACTATACGAAAATACGTAATATTCCCTATATGCATGTATATATGTATATAATATATGTATATATATGTATATAAATTATATATATTATTATTTATATATACATATATATATATGTATTTATATATATTACCTATATACTATTATATATAATATAAACTATGTATATTAAACAGAATAATATATGTATATATTATTATTATTTTTCTTTTCCTATTTTTATTTTATTTTTATATAGTAATACATATGTATATATATTTATATACATGTATTACTATATAATTATATATATGTGATATATATAATTATTATGGTTATTATTATTATATAGTATGTATATATATATATATACATTTTTATTTCTGTCTTATATATATATATATATATATATGTGTATACATATATATTTATGTATATAATTATATATGATATAACATATTATTTATATGTTATATATATGATATGTATTAATTATATTATTAATATTGCCTGGAATATACAGCTTATAAAATATATATTATATATATTTTCAATTCTTGCAATGTCATTTCAATTTACTATATATAATATTATATATTATACTGTGCTGGATATTACAGCCTATCTATATATGCAAATTTACAATTATTGCACTTTATTATATCAGTGGTCACATATAGACCCTGATAATATTTATATTATAATTGCTGAATAGTACAACATTTATATATGTATTAAATTTCTGCACTGTCTTTTCTTTTATCTATATAAATATATACATTAGTGGATACACCCTGATAATATTATATTATATATATAGCAGTGGATATACCCTGCTACTATTATAGATACCTGTATTTCCTGTTCTTATATACTATATATACTGCTATATATATATTATATCTATATATATACATACTATATATATAGCTATATATATATATATATGCTTATATTACAACCATGATATTCACGAACCCTGTCTGTTTTAACAGAAACCACCTTCAGCACAGCCAGTGACCCCCTGTCACCAGCAACCTCAAACCTGACTGTGAGATCAGGTTATCAACACTATCAGGGAGTAGGCAAGTATACCTTGCCAAGTTTAATGTTTAAATTCTCAAATATTGTTATATGCTTCTTGTTTCAGAAATTCATATACCAAGAGTACCTGAGACTGCCTCTGGTACAGTCAACTAATACATTGACAATTAGTGTAAATAACTTAGTCTTACAGACTCACCAACACTGTGAGAGTATTCTGATATTCTCCTAGACCCTATCACGGGAACACGCAACATGGTTGCAATACATATTGGGATGCGAGCTGCGTATGTGATTAGCTACCAGTACGTGTGACCCGCATCACGGATTAGAATAACTCAGGAAATGTACGAATTGATATTTAGTTTCATTGGGATGGGAAAGATAACTAGTAGACGTATGGGACACCCCCCTCCATATATGATTTATACTTTCGTACCATGCTCCTCGGAGATGGTCGATTGCAGAGCTACCCGTGAGTCCGGGGGCATACGACACATATACTAGCCAGTCACCACGATTGGTGAATTACGTCAGCGTATGTCTAGCCACACATTCCCATGCGTACTACAAGTTCTTTACTTGCATTTTACTTAGATGGTTAGCACCCTGTATTTATTTTCTTTATTTAGTATTTACATACATGGCATGTCATTTTCTGTATCTTGTTATGTCCCACTGAGGACCTGGTTCCCTGCCAGATCTAGACGAGGCTTTCTACCCCACTGTGTACGGCCCTGATCAGGAGGCTAGATGTGCTACCGAGGAGGAGCTCGAGGAGACACCCTCAGAGTATGCTTGACCATAGAGGCCTGCCACCTGGAGATGGAGATGTTTTCTCAGATAGACGCTGCTTAGTCTATCTGATTTTTCTGCACTATTATCAGTTTTTGTAGTAGGCTTGTATTCTCACCAGTTGTGTACTGTATCAGACTCAGTTTCATATATATATTCAGCACTTGCTTTTCTGACATCTTGTTGTGGATGAGATAGATATACCTGTTTGTACTTGTAGTATTTTAGGACAGCGTAGCACGTTCCTTTGGGTCCATCAAAGTGGATTAAGCCCTTAGTGACGTGTCAGCTGGCCAGTGACACGTAGCCTAGTTCCTGACATTTTGGAACTGGGGCGTGACAAAAACTAGCGCAATAGAAATGCCTTTCTTGACTCTGCCGCCGAGCCCTTCCTTGAGGCACGATTCGTTGAATATGGGACCTGATTCCAAAGAAACCAATTTATAATGAGGAAAGGATCTTGATTCAATCTTTTTCGATCGAACGATACCAAGTATTTCTTAACCGCGCTCCCCGAACATGGAGAATGGGGCGCTACATCTTAACCAACTAAGAAAAGGTTTTGTCCTCGAAACTTAAGAATAAAACCTACCCCTTAGGAATAATGAGGGAAAATTTTACCTCATGTCTGATTCGAGTTCCCAGGTCGATTCTTCGACCGAGTGGTTCCTCCAAAGAACGTGCACTAGCGAGACTGTCCGATTTCGTAAATGCTTCTCTTTACGATCCAAGATCTGAACGGGTTCTTCGACGTACGATAAGTCCCCCTGCAGATCCAACTAACCGAAGTCTACCACCTGGTTTGGGTTATTCATATACTTTCTAAGCTGTGACACATGGAAAATATCATGCACTTCTGACAGGGCTGGTGGCAATGCAATCTGATAGGCAACTAGAGTGACTCGTCTGAGAATTTTGAACGGGCCAACAAATCTCGAACTTAACTTCCCTTTTACCCCGAATCTCGTAACTCCTCGCATGAGCGGGACCTTTAAAAATACATGGTAACCCTCCTGGAACTCGAGGGGTCGACGATGAATGTCGGCATAGCTCTTCTGCCGGCTCTGTGCTACTTTTAATCGCTCACAGATCAACCTAACCTTTTGGACTGTTTTCTCAATCAGTTTTGGCCTAAGGATTTGGCGCTCCCCAACTTTATCCCATCAGATCGGTGACCTACACCTCCGACCATACAGAGCCTCGTACGAAGCTATTTGGATGCTGGACTGATAACTGTTGTTGTATACAAATTTGGCCAATGGTAGGTAGACGTCCGAACTTGACTTCGAATCGATTACGCAGAGACGCAGCATGTCTTCTAGTATATGATTCACACATTATGTTTGGCCATCTGTTTGAGGATGGTAGGCTGAGCTGAACTTCAACTTGGTCCCCATCGCTGACTGAAGGCTTTCCCAGAAACGTGATAGGAATCGTCTGTCCCGATATGATACTATAGAAAATGGTACTCCGTACAGCCGAACTATCTCATCAAGGTAGGTCTAGACGAGGCGGTCGGTACTCCAAGTATTTTTGATGGCAATGAAGTATTCTGACTTGGTTAACCGGTCGACGATGACTCAGATTGCGTCATTCCCCTGTTGCGTCCTCGACAAGCCAACAATGAAATCCATGCTTATGTGCTCCCACTTCCTTTCCGGGATAGCAAGATTCTGCATTTCCCCGCTCGGTCTCTGATGCTCTGCTTTCACCCTCTGACAGGTTATGAATTGCGACACGAAGAGCGCCACATCTTTCTTCATGCCGTGTTACCAGAATATAGTGCGAAGATCTCTATACATTTTTGTGCTCCCAGGATGGACCGTATAGACTGCATAGTGAGGCATAGCCTTCCGTTAACTCGCAACACTCTATTCTCATCTACTGCAAGCCTTTCCCGCTAGAATCTGCTCGCACATTTTCCTTAGGAATGGGTCATCCCTCTTAGTAGATGTGACCCTCTCTAACAGGTTGGGTACAAATTGCATCTGAGTAACCCGTGCGCCACGATAATGAATTTGGAGTTCGATGCCTATTTTCTCTAACTTCCTTTGTAACCTGTGATCAATGGACAGGGATTCCGTAAAGACTCGACTCAACGTATCCGCTACCATATTTTCCTTTCCAGGTGTGTAGTCTATCGTCAAGTTGTAATTCTTTATTAATTCTAGCCAACACCGTTGACGTAGGTTGAGGTCCGTTTGGGTTATTAGGTACTTTAAAATTTTGTGAATGGTATAAATTCGGCAAGCCACTCCATAGAGGTAGTGTCATCATAATTTTAGTCCGAACACAATTTCCGCTAGCTCCAGGTCATGAGTAGGATAAATTTTCTCGTGCTTTTTCAGTTGCCTAGATGCGTAGGCTATCACCCTGTCTTGCTTCATAAGTACACACCCCAAGCCCTGTCTTGACGCATCGCTGAATATCTGGAATTCTGAGGTCTTGTCTGGTAGTGCAAGTAACGGGGCAGAGGTGAGGCGATGCTTTAACTCTTTAAACGAGTCTTCACAGTCGGTGGACCACTCAAATGCGACTCCCTTCTGTGTGAGGCGAGTCAGAGGTGATGCTAGTTTGGAAAAATCCTTTACAAATCGCCTGTAGTAGCCCGCTAGCCCGAGGAATCTTCGAATCTCACTGACGGATGCAGGTTGCTTCCACTCGACGATGGCCTCAACTTTCTTTGAATCGACTGAAATGCCTCCCGCAGAAATGATGTGCCCGAGAAAAGATACTCTGCTCAGCCAGAATTCGTACTTACTCAGTTTCGCTTATTACTTGTTGTCTCGAAGGGTCTGTAGCACGGTCTGCAAGTACTCTTCATGTTCCTCCCCATTCTTCGAGTACACCAAGATATCGTCGATGAACATTACTACTAACTTATCGAGGTACGGCCGGAACACCCGATTCATTAAATCCATAAAGGCGGCAGGGGCATTGGTTAATCCGAATGGCATCACCAAAAACTTATAGTGGCCGTAACGAGTGCGAAAGGCTGATTTTGGCACATCGTCCGGTTTAATCCTGAGCTGATGGTACCCCGAGCGAAGATCAACTTTCATGAATACCGTTGCACCTTGCAGTTGATCGAAGAGGTCATCTATCCTGGAGAGGGGATACTTGTTTCGAACAGTAGCTTTATTCAGTTCATGATAGTCGATGTAGAGCCGCAATGAGCCATCCTTTTTCTTTATAAACAATACATGTGCACCCCACGGAGACACGGTCGGGCGAATATACCCACGATATAGCAATTCTTGCAACTGGATATTTAACTCCTTTAGTTCTGCCCGGGCCATTCGATACGGGGACTTAGAAATTGGCCGATTTTTTGGAAATGTATCAATAGTGAACTCTATCTCTCGAACGGGCGGCATGCCGGGCAACTCGTCGGAAACACATCAGGGAAATCCGCCATAACGGGAATAGACTCAAAATTTGCACAATCTCGCTGTGTCTCGAACGGACGCTAAGTACCCTTCGCAGTCGTAATGTATCATCCGCCGAGCAGATATTGTAGAGATCACCATGCAGGCATTCAACGCCCCCGACTGTGGACTACACGTATAGCAAAATTTGATCTCGCCAGGTAGACAAAACACGACTTTTTTTTCCGCACAATCAATGGTAGACGAGCAAGCGCCGAGCTAATCCATCCCCATAATGATGTCGTAGTCCCTAATGTCTAAGATTACCGCATCTAGTGATAATCTCCTCCCCCCGATGCAAATATTACCTTCAGGACAGACTAAATGAGCCAGCAAATCCATGCCCGATGGAGTACGGACGCTAAGGTTTAGGCCTAGCGGTGTTATAGGAAATGTGTTTTCGACGGCAAAATTTTTCGAAATAAAACTATGTGTGGCACCAGAATCAAACAATACTCGAGCAGGTACATTATTGAAGAGTAATATACCTGATACCGTCATGTTTGATACGAGTGCCTCATCGCAAGTCAGAGCATAAAATCGGCCCTGAGCATTCTGCGGTGTCGTCTGATTCGCTCGAGGTGTTTGCCCCTGATTCTGAGATGAGCGATTCTGCTGCTGGGAACGGCATAGAGGAGGATTGTTGGGGCGATCCCAACAATCTCGAGCAACGTGGCCAAACTTGCCACAAACAAAACATCCTCCTTTTTGAATGCGACATTTGTTGATATGGTATCCTGGCCTGTGGCAGTAGGCACAAGGTTGCCCCTGGTTCTTTCTTGGATCTGAGTCCTGAGAGCCGCCGTTATTGTGGCACTTATGCTCATTGTTACCACCTGTGTTGCTAGGACTCTTGTGATTGGAATTTTGCACAGCGCCGGTGCGAACTGGGGGATACTGCGGCTATAGGAAAAGGGCGTGGTTTAGAGACTCCCGCATGGTACGGTACTGGGGAAAAATGATGTGTGCACGAATTGAAGGTCGCAGTCCTATCTCAAACCTACGTGCGCAACTTTCGGCATCACAAAGGTGAGACTTAGCAAATTTTGTAAGCATGTTGAATTCTGAGGCGTACTGCCGCACTGTCATGTTTCCTTGCTACAGATGGGTGAATTCGTCTTCCTTTTTGCGACGAACAGAGGGTGGAAGGTACTCCTCCTCGAAGACCTTACGGAACACGGACCAAGAGATAGTCGTCCTACCACCTTCACTCATTATAGCTTGTTTGTGCATATCCCACCAATCATGTGCGTTTAAACGGAGCTGAAGGTGAGCGCAAATGACTCTCTTGGTTTCTTCCATGCGAAGCACTTCGAAGTGGTCTTCTAAATCAACTAGCCAATCCAACGCCACAGAGGGGTCCTCAGTCCCTGTAAAGGTAGTATGAAACATCTTTTTGAACTCTGATATTTGTAGGATATGACCCTTTTTGTCTGAGCGCGGAGGTTCTGGAGAGTCCTGAGGTCCCGCAGTATCGGCTAAACCTGCAGCTGCCATGGCGGCCGCTGATGCAGAATGGTTGCTGGCGCCAAAAATTTAGCCTCAATCCGGGACTCGAATTGGTTCTGTCGTAGTTCGGCATATCTCTGTTGCGTTTCCATCAAACGCATCATCCGTTCGAACGGATCAACAGAGGGTGCAACAGCTAGACTTCCTGAGCTGCCTGATGTGCCGGAACTGCTCCCTTGTACTTGTGCCACCTTCTGCACTTGTGCACCTGGTTCTGAGGATGTTCCTTCAAAGAAAAGTAACTTGTATCAGTCTCAAAATATATTATGGACTCACTGTATAGAATGTATCTCATTTTGGCCAAGCGAATTCAAGGGTTCAACTGGGAGGGACAAGGTCATTCCATGAAACTTTTTTGACACGAAGTCAAAGAATCTGAAGCCATGCTCTGATACCAATATGTCATACCCCAATTTTTGCCTAATCGATAATTGTCCCACGGATATGATGCCGTGCATGCCTAAGGCGCGCGTGCACAAGGCCTAGACATAATGATATACTATAGAACAATGGAACAGAGTACGCAAATAAGATAACACACATTTGAGGCATATAAAAGTTTACTTTATTGATAATAGAACAATGGAACAGAGTACGCAAATAAGATAACACATAAAAAGATGCTGCACGGGCTTACAACTTGGACGTAAAATAAGATAGCCGATCCATACATTACATCCTTTACTAGTATTTCAAAAGTACAAAACACCTTGGGTGCGAGTCAACACCATCGCCTAAGATCTTCAAAAGGGAAGTGCGGTCTCCTTTATTTAGTATGTACTTGGGATTCAAAAGTCACAGCAGGAACACGTCTACTGATCTGGTAAGGGTTGGAGAAAGCTTCAGCTCCTCGCCGCGTCGCCTCGGCTGGGGGAACCTGCTGCAACGAGGGTCAGCACTTCGAAAAGTACCGGTGATGGCGAGCTAACCCAACATACCAAATCAATATTGTATTCATGTGAATATGTAACATTTTTATTATGTGATATTTCTATCTTGCCTTAGTTCAATTCTTTATATGCGATAGAATAGAATTACATAACAAAATGTGCCACCGTTCAGTAACTTTACCTTTACCGTCTGAACCACCTGTACAAAACTTACCATGAACTTTTCTGCTACGAAGAAATAGTTAGTCTATACAGTTTAAATATACATAAAGATCACTGTCTTGATGAGCCATCATGGATTATAGTCTGGGTAGACGGCGATGCTTGCAGCGCAGGTAGCGAGCCCCGCTACAAACTCCCGCCTCACCTGTGCTAAGTTGCTAGCACGACTAACTGATGTTCCGCCCGGGACGAATCGGTCCAATGCCCCGGCGATCGTTCGCAGGAACCAAGACCCTTGTGCACAAGATTATCCATGACCATTGACGATCTGAACACTAAGTTAACATACGAAGCATTTCAAACATCAATAATAACGGAACTGCTTTAGCATAATGCGATGGCATAGTCTACTGGCTGTTATGATCAATTCACAAGTTATATACTATTCATTGAGCAGTCATAGATGAATAAGTTCTAACTATAACTGAACACAAAATAGCTATATATATAACGGGCATGCACGCATCAATTTGATCGCATAGAATTCTGTGCGACAAGCATTATAAGTATTTTAAGTCTACTTCTTCTTTATTCAGACTCAATTTTATTGTTTTGGTATCGTTTGATTAGGATGCACAAATGAGTCAATTTATTAAGAACGAAGACTTGAAAGAAGGGTGCTAATCGAAATAAAGCCACTCACTAGTTGCTGAACTGGGAGAAAGAATGGGAGATCTTCAAGACTCCGCTCGTGCGTCGCCTACACGGTCACCTGCACGCACCAATAGATGATCAATATCTTCTGCTTCAGTCTCCAAGGGTTTGATACAGAATGTGAGATCCTAAGAACGAAGGCAATGAAATCTATCAAAACCGTTCATGAAAACGCAAGTCACAAATCCAACAAGAAAGCAACCAAGCGGTATAAAAAACGGGCAAGGAAACCAGCGCAACGGAAAGGCCTCTCTCGACTCTGCCGCTGAGTCCTTCCTTGAGGCACGATCCGTTGAATGTGGGACCAGATTTCAAAGAAACCAATCTATAACGAGGAAATGATCTTAATTTAATCTGTTCCAATCGAACGATACAAAGTATTTCTTAGCCGCGCTCCCCAAACAGGGGGAACGGGGCGCTACAACGTCCCCAGCAGAGTCACCACCTTGTTCGCCATTAAAATTGATTGTTTCAATAACAAATAAAAGAAAGTATAAAGAGGTCATAGACAGACAATCTAAGTACAAATTTTTGATTTTAGGGTGTGGTGATGGACAAAGAGCGCTATGGAGGCTCCTTTACTCCGTTGACGATCAGACGCAGGCTGAAGAAGCTCTCTTCTGTTCTCTCTCCTCTCCTCTGATGTTCTCTGTCTGTTTCTCTGTGTGTGTGTGTGTGTATGTGTGTGTGTGTCCCTCTGTGTGTCTTGGGCATGTCACCCTACTATATATAGTCATTATTGGGTGTACATATGTTAGGCCGCATGGATGATAGAGGATGCTAGGTGTACCTTCCTAACAGGGTACAACTGTAACCGTGAACAGGCCAAGCTGCCATGTGGGCGCTTGTTGAGATTTTTCGTTAATGAAGATATGGACGGTTCTCATCCTTTACGGGCGTGACTTGGCCAATTTTGACACGTGGCCCGCACTTGGTTGGAGAGAGCTACTTCAGTTGTAACGACAAGACTTGGTCTTCATAGAGTCTGAGACGCATGTGGCCAGAGATGCATGAGGCACATGGAGTCTGGGATGCACGAGGCCAGAGACGTATGGAACGCATGGAGTCTAGGACGCATGGGGCCAGAAATGCATGGAACGAGTCTAGGACGCATAGGGCCAGAGATGCATGGGGTCTTTGTTGGGTTGTACATGTGGCGCTTCACACCCGTCAAGAGTGAAGTTCTGTGCTGACGTGTGACTTCTGTCGTTTAATATGTTTACGTCTTTTGAGGCAATCAGAAAAATTATTTTTGTCAGGATTCTTTGTCAGAGATGATCATGTTGACGAGATGCCATGTCAAGTCCATCTGCGACCAAGGCTATTTCGGCTGATTATGATGCATGGACATCGCCTTGTTGGGCAGCAGGGTGCCTCTGTGGCCTGAGTCTGCTTAGGGGGCGCATGGTTTGTTTGGGCGCCTGGATGCGTACTTTCCATGCTTCTACAATTTCACTTGTAGGCTTTTATGCGAGATATTCTGAGGTCGATTTATTGTCTCGATGCAAAAAGATGCACGAAGTCAAGTATCGTACAATAAATCTGTAGACTAGTTCAGAATGGTACAGAGATAAGGGACTTAAGTAATGGTGTAGTCTTCCTTGAATTCGCTCGGGTCAGATGATTGAGAAGCACGGCCTGCTCGCATGGTTATACCAGTTAAGTAAATCGTGCTTCACACCAGACTACGAAAATTGGGGATAGGTTGTATCGACTCAGGTGGAGCGATAGGCTATGTTGGCTGGACAGAACGACAAAGCAGATAAGTAAAGGTGGGCGGTCCCTGACCCTTCTCCTCTACTCCTTTATGCTTAATAAAATACATCAGTTGCATGCTAGCGATATTATAGATCCAGCAAGCATGGCTCATTGAAACACAAGTCGAAACATGAGTTGAACACTAAGATAGAACATTGAAACAAAGTATATCGAGGCGTACATAAAGAGCACGAGTATCCAACGGTAACATAATAGCGCTTCATAAGTGAAGCCGACAGTTGTGGTTCAAACCACGAAACTGTCAAGACGGGATAGCAATATCTCAAGATGGGATGCTATATGATCTCATGAATGGAAAAAGGGAATGGTGCCACAAAATTATCGTTCAGGGATAGGGCACCACGGAACACCGTGTCGAGAAGCGGCATGGGGACTTATATGTTGGGACCTATGGGTCCCCCAACCTAAATATCAAACGGAAGAGTAACGGTGCTACGAGTATGGAAAGTGGGACGAGTCGACACGTACCTCGCCATACTTACATTTTGATAGTCGAACGAGTAGACACGGACCTCGTCGTATTTACAAATTAAAGCGATGCTAATATTGAGTGGGGCGAGAAGACTCATACCTCGTCGTAATTACATATTCGAAATGTTGCATGGATATCAATGGTCATAGGCTTCCCGTGCACGATCTTAGTATTCCTCGAACGAGATGGACCGCACCCGGCATATGCCGCATCCTGGGATAACGCATCCTAGGATAACGCAGAAACTGTTCAGCTCCCAGACTCTGCTATACGAACACCCAGAACGAGATGGACATGCTATACGAACACCCAGAACGTCCACGTCTATGTCGCATCCTGGGATAACGCAGAAACTGTTCAGCACCCAGACTCTGGCAGAGGAAAATACTATGATGCCAGACGTTCTGGTGCTGAGCCAGCCTCTATACGGCCAAGGAGGAGGCTGCATAAGACTGTCCATGCAACATCAACTCACATCCACAAACAAACGATCATACGCGGTCCTGATAGCAACAGAAACTCAGTTTTTGACTGTATCTCATACGGCACAGATCCTATACGACCCACTGATAATGGTGAAAACCCAAATATGGACTCTTCATACTATGCGCCTGCGGTGGCTAAGCTGAAGAAGTCCAAGGCAGTGAGAGCCCGTCAAGATCAAGCAACTGCTCATATGACCGACCGCCAACAGGCATCGCTAACTTTTACGCGAGCCTCTGACGAAAAGTTGTACAAGACTGACCCATGCGTCCAGCCCATAGGGACCAATTGGCATGGTCAGTCTTAAAAGTCTTCCACTGGTACCTCGGGGCAAGTTCGTGTACGAACCCCAGGCCAGGGAGCAAATACATCACCTACGCATCCGTGTGCCCGGGATACCCGGACTCACAAAGAGGATGCAAAGGTAAAACACATTTTGCATAATTTGCGTGACGTGATTACTCACAAGCACAAAGAAAGGGAAACAACTACGGCGCACGACGTGCCCTCTTTAAGGCACAGCTGCACCAACATCATTATCAACTGCTGCTGCAATAAAGCGACAATACCTACAGACATGCAGTCGACCTTACGGCGGCTGCACCAAAAAGCACCTAACCCGACAATAACCCAGAGATCAGGTGCAAGTATCAGAGGAGGATGAGTTGTCCTTCACCTCATGTTACTCAAATGGAAAGCTTCCCGCCGTCGAGGGAAGAAATAAGTCAAATACCTCTAGTCCGGTGCTCTCTACCACTGCATCCTGAAGGAGACTACCCGGAGGGCTGACAACGACACCTGCAGAAGGCGTCTTCCAGGACACCCGCTCAAGGAAGAAGCTGTCAGCCCTTGGGGGTAGATCTTCCTCAGAACCCCTAGGGGTTACACAAGCTGGGGTAGCAATCCTCCAGAACTCCATGACAACCCGACGTTCCGAGGGGATAGTGAATCTCAAGGGTCAGATGCCGAGTTCCCTAGAGGTAATCACCCTCATCAAGAAGATGCAGCTTCCAAAGTTGGGGGTAGCATTCCCTCCGATTCTGAATAAGATATAGCACTTTCGGTTTTCCCTGAGGTCAACAATTCCGAGGAAGCTGACAGCAACGTGCCTGGGATTAATGCAACATCTAGGGCTGGGGGTAGCAATCTTCCGCAATCGAAAGATGGTGCGATGATACCTCCCTCCCTGAAGACTGTAACTTCCAAGGAACAGACAATGACATGCTTGGGGGTAGTTACTCTCGAATAGTCAGAGCATCATCTGAAGCTGGGAGTAGCATCTTATTTTAGTCTGAAGATGTTGCAACCATGCTTGTCTTCCCTGAGGACAGTGCGACTCAGGAACCGAAGACGGAAGGGCTCAGCGATCGCCAACGTCTCGATGCTCTTGAGGCAATGGTGCACACCATGAGTGCCAGAATGCAGACTCTGGCCCAGGAAATACTGGAGATCAAGGCAAACATGGTCCTGCCACCCTCAGGGCCTGCAGTAACTCTACAAGCCGAGGGTAGAAATATCTTGGTGATCCACGCTAACCCGTCATGCGGTAGGGACAGTGATTCCCAAGAACCAGACAATGACATGTCTGGGGGTAGTCTCCCTCGATAAGATAGAGCATCATCCAAAGCTGGGGGTAGAATTCCCTCCAAGTCCGAAAATAATGCAAAACTACCAGTCTCCCCGGAGGACCGTACGACTCAGGTATTGGAAGCCCCAAAGCCAAATAGGACTTTCTCCTTCAATGAAGATGACATCATTGAGATCTTCATCATACTGATGAAGAAAAACAAACTTCGGCTACCCAACATCAGATGCCCTGAAGAGGCTGACAAGGTCGATAACCCAAAATATTGCCTCTTTTATCGGTACATTCATCATCCAACCAGAGAATGTTCTATATTGAAGAGATGTATTCAGCAATTGATCAATGCCAATGAGCTCACCCTCGACTTCGAGGATAAGACGCTCATTGCGAACGTAGTATCCCTCAAATTTGGCAACTTTCTACCGACGAAAGTCCAAGACGGAGTAGTCCTAGCCCAGGCAACTAGGGAGGTCATCAACCTCCCGCCAGCTCGCAATCAAGTAGCGGGCTTGGTATCACTTACAACCCCAAGAGGTGAGGTTACTGATCAAAGGCTAGCACAACAAATAGCACCTTCAACGACCAGGTTAAAGGGGAAGCGATGCAGGCCAGGCCGTAGGACCCTTTCCTTAGAAAGCACCAATTGTAGACTTCAGATGCTCAGTGCATCTCGACAAGTCTCCCCGTACACAAAATCTAAGTCTCTTATGACTCATCAGCAATGGCGTATGATAGGCAGCACTCTATTGTACGCATCCGAGCAAGTCTTCAACGCAAGGACGTATTACCCTCCATGTGCACATGATAGTACTTCTCATATTAACAAATCCTTGTGGACAACAGACAGTGTTCCCTTGCACAATATATAAAAATGAACAGCAAGCGATGGTCCTCAATGTGGTAGAAAAACGTACGCATGCGGTAGTGACCCTACGCGCACAACTCAACCAACTCTCTCGTGTATACACGGCAGTGTTCCTGTGCACAAAGCTCCTTATTCGGCGCATGTTGAGTCATCAACAGTATTCAACGCAATAAATGATGAGCTACCTCAGTTCCATAATTACAGCCAAAAATTACTCCGTCTCATTTCGAAGATGGGATACGACCTCCAAAAAGCTGAAGGTCTGAACTTTGGTAAATGACGACATATTCCTTTACAATCTGACAGTTTTTACAACAGCACTCGCAGAGGGTTAGGATATGGAGATACTGGTGTCACTACCCCATTTCCAGAGCAGGGTATTTTTATTTTAATTTAGTCAATTGTGTATTGTTTATAATTAATTATATTTATATTTAATTGATGGTTGTATTATTTTTTTATGGATTATTTTAGGGTTTTGGCTAGTCTGGACCCATGTCAGACCTAGTGGACCCATGCTAGACCAAACCAACACCCTTGTGAGGCCTATTTTTGGGTTTAGAATATTTATTATGTTTTATTTTAGTTAGTTGGAGTGATTAGGAGTTAGTTTGAATGCATTTGGAATCCCAAACCCAAATCCCAATTAGGATAACTTAAATTAGGGGCTTTTTAGTCATTTCACCAAACCCAACCCTAAACCTATTTCCTAATCCCCCTACTTGGCCGAATATGACTAGACCCCCCTTCTTCTTCTCACTTCTTCTTCTTCTTCTTCTTCTTCTTCTTCTTCTCCACTCTTTCTTCTTCTTTTCTTCTTCCCACTTCCTATTCAAAGCAAGTAAGTTCTCCATTTCTTCTTCTATTCTTCATAGATGTGAACCCTAACCCTATACTTTTCCCTAACCTAGGTATTTAGAGCCTAGACTTAGTGTGGAGGCTTGATTTGGAGGCTTGGAGCTTGAGGGTGGTGATTTCAAGAGTTTTGGAGACTTTTGCCTTGGGATTTCAACTCCCAAGAGGTAAACCCTAGCTTTACTCTTACTAATTACTTTAATATAGTATAATTAGTGGTTTAGAACCTTCCTAGACCCTAAGGCTACTCGTGGGAGAAAGTTAGAACAAGTTTGGTTGTGTTTGGAGACTTTAACATTAGGTTTTGTGTCAATTTTGGGTGATATCCGAGATTGGCCCAATTTTGGGTGATGCCCTAGGTTAGACGGAACTAGGTAGACGTTGTCGAGTGTCTTGAGGGTTAGTACGTGTCTCCGTTCGGATACGTGAAGTCGTGTCGCGGAGAAATGGGCGTTTTGGGGGTTTTCGTCGTCGCCGGTTCTATGTGCGTGCGTATTTTTGCCACGGACCTAGAATCGACGAGTTAGCATTTTTTTTCTAGGATCTAGACATCGATTAGAACCCGTGGGTAAATTTTAGGCCAATTCCGAGTAGGTTTGGTGTGCGTTTCAGGAGATTTTGCGAACCACACACCACGTGTTCGTCGAAATGACCGAACGGCCATTTCGACTTAGTTTCTTTGTTTCGGGCTTGTGCGCGCGTTGGGTTAGCTTCGAGGAGTGTGTCCTAGAGTTCTTGGGTTGTATTATATATATATATATATATATATATATGTGTGTGTGTGTGTGTGTGTGTGTGTGTGTGTGTTTGTGCGTGTAGGGGGTCGTTGGGCGTGCGTTGGTGAGTGTTGTGAGTGTTGTGTTGTGTGTGTTGTGTATTAGAGTGTGTTTATATATATGTATATAAGTTTATATATATATGTATGTGTGTGTGTTTCTATATATATATGTGTGTGTGTGTGTATATATATGTTTATGTGTGTGTATTTGTGTGTGTGTTAGTGTGTGTGAGAGTGTGTGTATGAGGGTGTGTGAGAGTGAGTGTGTGTTTGTGAGTGTGTATGTGAGTGTGTGGTTATATATATATATATATATATATATATATATATATATATATATATATATATATATGTGTGTGTGTGTGTGTGTGTGTGTGTGTGTGTATGAATATATATATGAGTATGTGTATATAAATATGTGTGTTTATATATATATAGATATGTGTGTGTGATTATAGATATGTGTGTGTGTGTGTGTACTTATATACGTAAGTGTGTAAGTGTCTATAGATATATATATATTTGGTTGTGTGTATATATATATACGTATATATGTTTGTATATATATATATATATATATATATATATATATATATATATATATATATATATATATATATATATATGTGTGTGTGTGTGTGTGTGTATATATGTGTGTGCTTGTGTGTCTGTGTGTGTGGTGTGTCGAGAGCAGGGCGGCAGCAGCTAGCGCGCTGTAGTGCAGCGCACTGCAGCAGCAGCGTGCAGGCGCAGCAGCGCCGCGGCAGCAGCCAGCTCCCTGTGCAGCAGCAGCAGCAGCAACAACAGCGTGCAGGCGCAGCAGCGCCACGGCAGCAGCGGCAGCGCGCAGCAGCAGCAGTAGTACATTCGCGGCGCGGCGTTCGCAGCGCGGTTAACTTCTCCCCCCCCTTTTTTATGTGTATGAGTGTATATATATATAAAGATGTATATATATATATATATAGATAGATAGTTACATAGATATTAGTATAGATATACATATATATGTGTATGTGTGGATATATATATATGTGTATATGTATGTGTGGATATATATATATATATATATATATATATATATATATATATATATATATATATATATATATATATATATATATATAGCTAGATAGTTAGAGGGTGAGGTATCCGGGTAAGGTATCTTAATACCTTGAGATACCAAGGTATTGAGATAAGTTGGGTATCGGAATGAGGTAGTTGCCTATACACTAGGTGATATATATATATAGTTAGAGGGTGAGGTATCCGGGTAAGGTATCTCAATACCTTGAGATACCAAGGTATTGAGATAAGTTGGGTATCGGGAATGAGGTAGTTGCCTATACACTAGGTTATATATATATATATATATATATATATATATATATATATATATATATATATATATATAGTTAAATATATGTTGTATATATATATATTAGTATATGGTAATATATATATATATATATAGATGGATAGTTAGTTAGCTAGTGTTAGTGAGGGGTAAGGCTTGAGTATCTCAATACCTTGAGATACTCAAGGTATTGAGCGTCGGGGCAAGGTATTGAGTTTTAGCCTAGGATTAAGGTTAGAGTTGCTTTTATATATATAGTTATATATATTTATGCGTGCTAGTATATATTATATGGGGTATAGACGGGGCGTATAGCTTAGGTCGAGGTATCGGATACCGAGGGTATCCCGGTATCTCAAGGAGGCGAGTTTGATGGTTTATTAGCTTAATGACCTAGTTTTGACCTAGAATTTTAGGGGCACCCTAGTTTAACCTAGAGTTGATCGTAGTTCACCCAGTTGACCGCCAAAGTCAACTATTGACCTAGTTTTGACCTAGGGTTGACTTTCTGGAACCAGAGTTGACTTTTTGACCCAGATTTTACCGGTTTGATCCGTTTGACCTAGAACGACCCTAGAAGACTATTTTTAGTTGTTTTATATCTGTTTAACTCATTAGAAACCTGTTTAATCTTGGTTTTTGCAATAGGTCCTTGCGACACCAGTTCAGATCGCCAGTTGCTTAAGACGTCAGGCGAGTACATTCTCTGATAGTTTTCATTCTCTGATGATTATTATGATTCAGCTTCTAGTATAGTATCATCTGATTTTCTGGCATGACACGGACTGGTATTTTTGGATTTATTTACTTGCGACACGTATATTTCATATTTCTGGCATCTATTCTGGAATCACCTACTGGCATCACCTACAGGAATCACTACAGGCATCACTCATATTTTTGGCTGGACTCATACTTGATTTACGTGTCGGGTCTTGGATTCACTTGTACTAGTCGGGATGGGGAAATACTCGAGTAGACATGTAAATATTTCCAACTGGAATCACTTGAATTACCCCCTCTGGTCTAATCTGGAATGATAGCAGCCGTACACCCAGTGTGCGGTGAGTCGTACTGACCCCCTAGCCGTTTACATGTCGAAATAGGTATTTCAAAGACACGAGTTCATTATTTCTAGTCTGGACTCATTTGCATTCTTGACTGGTCTCACTTACATGTTTCTGGACTTGACTCATTACATGTACTCTTGCTGGACTCACTACATGTTCTTGTGCACATACTTGATCTTAGTTTAGATTTCTTGTATCTTGCAGTCATTACTATCTTGCTTCTGATATTCATGCATCTTTACCTTTATGCACCAATGATATATATATATATATATATTTCTTGTTCATACTTATTTCCTTCACCTTGCTACTTGCTATAACTGTTTTATAGTTTTTATCATTTAACTGGAACTGCTGTTAGAGGTGTACTTGCTCCAGTCCTGAATGGACATAATTTTTCCAGAGTATCCGGAGGATTGGTGTCCGACGTTTTATGGACATCAGCCTATCGATGGTGCAGACAGGGACCCTCTAGTTTAGGAGTAATTTTTTGGTTGTTAGCCGGGATCACTAAGACCTCAGTTATTATTTTTATTAGCCTTTGGTACCGGATTTGTCTCCGGTTTTGGATTGAGACCTTGAATTGTATATAATTTTTGATATTGTTGTATTATTATTATTGTGGTTGTTTTTAGCTGCAGTTGTTTAGACTTTGTAGTTATTAGACTTCTTTGTTATCTTATCGTGCTTAGATTCGTGGTTGAGTACTTGTGATTATCATTATGTTATTGCTCCTCCGTTTGAAGTTGAGATCTTGACAGGTTTATATATTGATTGCGTGAGATTGTTACCTAGATAGTAGACCTAGACAACGTTCTAGCGCTGATGCTGCGGCGTAGGGTGGACGTACCCATGACTCATGCCCGATTTTCTGGGTGCGGGTCGTGACACATTTTTGGTGGTGGTCCATGCAGGTCTCGATTCGCATTTAGTGCGATGTCGTGGTAGTACAAGGATTTAGTTGTACTGCTGCGAGCCTGCTCTAGGATATAGGATCTAGGATGAGAGTGTACTCAATCACGACTAGGAACAATTCCAATCTAATTATTCTGAAATTGCTTCATTTAAAATATTACTGTCCTTCTTTGATGATATCGTATCTTACACCGTATTGACTTCTTTTGATCTGTGTTCAGGATTACTCCGAAGACACGATCCCATTGTACCGTTCCAACAGTTGCCACCGAGAGGTCTGCTACCTCTCGTCCAGCTCGTATTCAGGCAGCTGCTACCGCTCCACTCACCACTCCTGTGGTCGAGGGAGCATATGTTTCTCTCGGGGATCCTCCTTCACCTGTCGATCCGCGGACTACCCCAGTCGTTCTGGTGGTGCCTCTACCACCTCCTGCACCAGTAGACGCTGCACAGTTGTTTGCGTTCTTCAGGGAGATGATGGACGCTCAGCACCGTCAGGTGGATGTTATGAGTCTGGGCATTGGGAACGCCCACCAGGTGGCCATGACGGCAGTGGATAGGGTGGCACAGATTCAGCCACAGGCAGATTAGACTCAGCATCCAAGGCCAGGCAACATTATTGACTTCCAGAGGATGCGGCCCAAGTAGTTCCGGGGTACGGAAGGGATCTTGTACGCGGATGACTGGATAGAGCAGATTGAGGGGATTTTTCGGCAGGCACAGATTCCAGACAGCATGCAGATAGAAGCAGCGGGCAGTCAGATGTTTGACCTTGCTTTGACGTGGTATCGCACTGATACGAGGATCACGGCACCAGGGCTTACTTGGGAGGCTTTCAAGAGGCTTTTTAAGGAGAAGTTTTTCCCAGATGTGGCGCTCAGTACTTTGGAGAGCCAGTTCGAGTCACTCGTCTAGGGGAGCATGCTAGTGGACGAGTACGCAGCGGAGTTCTGCCGTCTGGGCAGATTCGTGGAGGGCTTGAGTGAGGCAGCAAAGGCGAAAAAGTTTCGCAAGGGCTTGGTCATGGCGGTCAAGTCTTTGACTAGGAGCGACCACGAGGCAACTTTCGAGCAGATAGTAGGAGACGCTCAGAGGGCAGAGGATGACTTGGAGCTCAAGTCCAAGAGAGGCAGGGATGATTCAGGTAGTACAAGTGGTAGTGCAGGACCAGCTAAGCGTCCCTATGTGCAGAAGGCAGTGCAGCAGGGTCAGGATCAGAGAGTGCCCACTTGTGCCTACTGCAGGAAGGCATGACACACTTGGGATGTTTGTAGGAGGAGGCTGAAGGTGTGTTTGTTTTGTGGATCCACTGTTCACCAGATGCTAGATTGCCCCACTGCACCTCCATTTGGTGGAGCACAAGATCGGAGAGTTGGAGCTAGGCCATCTGTGGCACAGCATCATGCCCCGCACCAGCAGAGGGATATACCCCAGCAGGGCAGGGCTTATGCGTTGA